>VZTY01016788.1:118589-133579 GCA_013400935.1 Turnix velox | reverse complement strand
GGCACTGAGCAGCCTGATGTAGTGGGAGGTGTCCCTATGGCAGGGGGGTTGGAACATGATGATCTTTAAGGTCCCTTCCAACCCAAACTATTCTATGATTCTTTTCCGCAGGCAGGATAGAAGCCAGCGCACACGGGATAGTTTGTTGCAAGTGTTGGGCAATACTGAGCTCATAGCGCTGGTTTCTCAGGAGGAAAAGGGCTTCTATTAAAACTGGGCTAGTCCTGCTCAAGCAGTACCCCCCATAAGGTCCAAATCTATGCTGCTCTGCTTTTATTTTGCACTTTTTGAGCTCACACATTAAGAGCTGAGCTATCTCAGTGCAGTGCTCTAGTCCAGCTTTTTATTTGCAATTTATTAGTGTCCAAGGGACATCACATCAGGTTTACACTGCAGGGTAGCAAAGCAAAACAGGGCTACCTGCTCTGAGAAGTTTTTCAGTGCCTTTGTTCATCCATAGGTAAATGGTGCATTTAAAAAAAAAAAAGCCAGGGTTTCATTTCTTACACAAAAATGATGCTAAACAATATTCTGACATTTAAATAACTGGTATTTTTTGCATTATTTGGATGAGTAGGAAGGGTTATTATTTGTTTTGCTTTCTAAAATAGGGTACTTATCTCTTACATTCCTCTTTTCTGATAATTTTACCCAGAAACAGACTAAAAACAGCAATGACCCGGAAACTTAGCAATGAACTGTGCAAAGATCTCATTAAAACCTGTAATTTGTTCCAGATCTACTTCTGTCGCCCTTCAAATGAAATTGTTCAGACATGACTCTGCTGCTAAAACTGGAAATGCAAACAACTACCAATACGTACTCAATGTGTAGTTTTTAATGAATTAAATTAGGATTATAAAACAATTAAGGTTAAATTGAATAAACCCAATTTATATCTGAAATTTTAGATCTCTTAAGAAAATGGAAGAAAGCTGTGTAATAGCACAGAGATTAAGATCTCAGCCTTTCTTTGGCATTGTATTACTTGGAGAAAGTTATAAGACTTTCAAAACTCAGGCAGAGAAATAATAAACATGCAAATTCAATGGATTTCTGCTGTTTCCAAATGCTGTTTTCTCAAGCTGAGAGAAATTATCCATTAAATTTGGTCTATTACATAAGACCAAACAGCTATTGCTGAAGTAACAATAGCAGAAAATGTAAGAGAGATGTACAGAACAGAGAACTGGGTGTTACCTAGGAAAGAGCTGTGTCTCTAAGGACAAATCAAAGAAGCTTCATCAATTCATCTCTATGTCTGAGGAGTTTTAGCAAAATTAAACAAAATAGAAACAAACCTCTCACCTACACATTCAGTAGTGCACATAAAATGGAAAGTAATTGGAGAGAAAACAGATTTATAATGTAAATTCTAGCAAAGAATGGTAAAGAGGGCACGTCAAATAGTTGGGCCAAAGATGCCTTTTTTTTTCTCCTTCAATTGTACTGAATAAAAGGAATATTTTCTGTATTAGTCTTCATGGAATGGTTTCCATTCATGCATAATTCTCTTTTTTCCCAAAAACACAAGACATCCCTTTGCTATAGAGAGATGCCTCTTCACCTTTTTTTCCTTTAAATCAGCCAGCACATTCAAATCCATTTGACAAATAGAACTATAAAAAAGAATAGCTGTATTTTCAGGTGAGGGTAGTGGATAAATCATATTTCTGTCTTGTATAGAAGAACTGAAAAGACATGATTTCTGCAAAAATGCAGATTAGCTCTTTGCAGAGTGTACAGAATATGGAAAAATGAGCATGTGCAAGAACACTGTGCAAGAGGTGTCAAATGTCTCTAATGCCATAATGCAGCCCAGATTATCCTCATCATTTCCACTGCCAAAGTGTTAAGGCATTGACAGTTAACTGATTAGAAGGCTCTGGATGTGGTTTGTATTATGGAATACCCTGAACATTCCATGATAAGTATTATAGAGAATACTACTAAGAACCTGGCTAAAAATGTATCAAGGGCTGTATCAAAGAGGGTGTCTTGATGCTCATTTCTTGATACAAAGCTGATACTTCTCATAGGTATTTGTGTTTTTTAAAACAAAATGGTAATACATGCTAGTGAAAAGCAAAACATGTTTAAAGCAGCAAATAACTACTTGAAAAGAGTTTCTCCTGTAAAATAACTCTTTGGAAATTGTCCAGCTCCACACAATAGCTCTTGGCTTTCAAGCACCACCTTTCCTGTCTTTGGGCATGAACATGTACCACACTTCCTTCTCATTACAGAAAAGTTCAATTAGGGCACTTGCCTCCAATAATAACAATGAACTCTGTATTCCCTTTCTTAAATCAGAAGTGAGCATTAGAGAAGTGCAGTGATTCTAGTGCTGGAGTGAGACAGATGGACATAACTCTCCCTCTGTTGCTTTCAAAGTAGTGTCCCTCTCTTAGAAACTGCTGGCTATGAAAAGCAGAGACGTGATATGTCAGTATTTTAATGTCCAGATTAACATGCAAATAAATACAATTGTTGTGTAAGCTGTGTGTTCAAAGGAGAGTCTGTTTAATGAAATAAGGCAAAAAGTTTCTAGAAATTGTTCAGAAGTTGCAGATACTTTTTAGTTTCAGTACAGGCTTTACATAAAGAATGTGATTCTTCTAGAGATGTAAGCACTGTTCAGATTTGTTAAGAAGACAGTTCAGTGTTTGAAACATATAACAAAAGATAGACTGTAATTAATTTTCAATTAGCAGAATTATGAAATTCACACATACAGATTTGTGTGGTTTGAGATTCCAAAGGCACATCAAAACCAATCAGTAAAATCATCAATGTACTTGTCTGAGATGTACCTGTTAAAATCTTACATGTGACACCTCAAAGTAATTTGAAATTTTTTTTCCAAAAGCTTTCCATCATTTTTTTCTCAAGCATATTAGAAAAGAGAGAGTTTATTATGTCTTCCAAACCAGCAGCTCCATATATGAGTTGATAAGTAGAAGGAGCTGTTGTCCAAAACTATTAAGAACACCTCGCTGTCATCCTGCCTTTTTGTATAGCTCAGTATGAACTTGGAATTTCACTGCTGTTACTGAAATAACCAATGCATCCAACTGACTAATTATCAATAGTAACTTGTTCATAGAGAGACGTTGTCTTGCAGGTCTTCTAGTCTAATTCTCTTTTTCTGATGTATAAATGTTTGGTAACTACATATAGGAATCACACTAGCTTTCTGGGGAGGAATTTCAAACCATCTGCTATCTAAACTCTAGTGAGTAATTAAAAAAAAAATAGACTACTGTTTCAGGGAGTGGTTTTTTCATTGTGCTTATCTTCAGGCATTATGATGTTGGTTTGTGACACTTCTCAAGAAAGTACTTGGAGTCTGTATATGCTTACACAAATAACTCAAGTGCTTCATTTAAAATAGCCAAATTTATGCTATTCCAGAGACAAGCTTTTATTCATAGGTAAACCTGTCAACCACAATTAGCACCCACTCAAACGATGTGTATCATACAGCTACACCTCTCTGCAAACAGCAATGCCATATAAACAGGTGATATTAAACATAAAATTCTCATTTATTTTTAGTTATTTAAAGGTGTAAGAATATCTTGAAGCTGTTAGAAGTTTTAAA
Organism: Turnix velox; assembly: GCA_013400935.1. NCBI lineage: Eukaryota > Metazoa > Chordata > Aves > Charadriiformes > Turnicidae > Turnix > Turnix velox. Next base: position 129,975 of record VZTY01016788.1, on the reverse strand, counting down.
TGCTACTTTACAACATGTTGGAAATGGAGCACTGAAAATAATATACACATGGGATTAAAAACGAAACATTTCTGAGAACAGCAGTAAAATTGCCTTTTCCCTGGAACAACTTTGGTTTTATTTCTCTTTAGGTTGCAGTTAATATATAAGGTCTGGGATCTTTGCTCAGCATGAATGGTTATTGAATGATTAGCCTTTAAAAGGTTTAGTTACACATTATTAGAATTCAAGTGCTGAGAAAGGCTTTTTGTAATACTTGCTCACTGCGCCAGGTACTTTTGTCAGAAAATATTTCCATTTTTCTTAGTATATCTATAGAGTGTCCTCATTCCACAGAGGAACAATTAGCATCAAAGTTTGAGTGAAGTACAGTATGTCTCCAGATTTGACTGCAGAAATTTCCAACTTTTAGGACATTTTGATTGTGTCCAAGCTTGAGGGAAAAGGAGAATACAGAGGAAACTCTCTAGTAACAGACACAATTTCCTAAATTTCTCTTTCCAAAGAGATAAACCCCTCTATTTCTAGTAAATTGTTAAGTAGGGAATATCTCAGCTTTTGCAAATATCTGTCTTCTACGCTCTTTCTAACATTTGGCAGGTGGTATGCCCGAAGATTTGAACTCACTGCAGAAAAATAAATGCAATTATTAGCATTGGTTCCCAAAGCAAAAAGTCAGTGAGCATTTGATAGGGGATATTTAATTTCTTGTTAGAATTCATTGAGTCATTTCCCAGGTAAGGTGCAGGATTACAAAATAATAGCACAATTAGTTAGCAACAAGCAAGCTATCTTTAAGATGAGAAATATGGCTTCAGTTAGTGTCATGCAAGTAAGAATTGTTACGTTGCAATGTGTACATTCAGGGCCCAAGATACTCTACTTCATTATTTGTTCTTTTCATAAATATTAAAGAAGATGGAGGTGATGGTCAATTCACACTTTAAAACTTTTAGTCATCCTGCTTAAACGAGTTACCAGCGCAGTGTGTTTAAATTGCAGACACATGGGAGCTTAAGTGTGGATTATTTGTAGCCCAGAGTTTGTAAAAGATCCTGAACACCCTCTCAATTGTTTCCCTTGGTCTTTGAGAATGAGGATTTCTGAAATTTCTGGTTGTGCATCGAAGTATTTGAGGAGAGAGTATTTGCAGTAGAGACATTTTGTGTTTAGTTTTGGAACTCTGGCAGCCAGCCTTTTACTTCTAATTAAATGGGAGACATAATTTCTCACACAGAGAGGTAGTTGATTTAATTTTAAATTGTGTCAGGATGCCCAGAGCATTGAATGGGTGTCTGATCATTGGCACACAATACCCTTTGCACACATTGAAAGAATGAATACAATTAATTCACCAGCACCACAGGGAGAAAGTGTTGGAGTTTGGTTTATGCAGATTAAAACTGGTAATGAAGATGCAAACACAAATATATGATACTCTTGCCCTTTTTATGCTGTAAAGCTCAGGCTTATGAGGCAAAAGCACTTACTTTGATATGTGGGAGATAAAGGCTCTTCTAATTTCTTATTGAAGACCATAGAGTCCAAGGGCTATTTGTCCCAGGTAGTAACTGGGACTGTTCCCCAAAGGATGCAGATATCTCAGTGCCCATCTAAGCATTTTAAAATACAGTTGTAATCTTGGCAAGAGATGAGTTTGAAGTGTAAAAATAGCAAAATGTGCGGAGGCTGCTGTTCATTTTGTAAGTCAAAGCTCGTGACTACAGAATACCGCTTAGCAACAGATGGGGAGAATCTGAAGGTGATCACATCATTTTGCATTCCCTGGAAATTAATTAGTCATGTTCATCCAACCTTTTAAGCACCATCCTTTCCACGCCTGTTCTGCCTGTTCCTTGGGATGAGGAACTGGCTCAGGTGTGCAACCTAGTTTTATTATCACCTCTACTCATGCTGATGCAGCTGTGTTTCAGCTGCAGAGCTTTAGCTCAGGCTTCTTCAGCTCTTTCTCCCACTGTGTTGTATATAATGTGTATTGATCTGTATGGAATAGGACAAAAATATATCCTAGGAAGGAGGGAAGGACGCCACGGACTACACAGTTTTTGTAGATGGTTGTTCTGATAAAGGCACAATCATGCCTCAACTGGCACCATTCCCCACCAACCCTTGCTGTAACTCCCCCTCTGCAACTTTTCACACTTCACCTGGATTTTGACTTCATGTATCTTTTATGCTTTTGAAGAACAAGAGGATTGGTTTGATTTTCCTTAGGAAATTAATCAAATCTCACTTTGAAAACTCTATTTTATAAGTATTGCCAATGATGTACTCTCATATTTGGAAACTGTAACGTTCCCATCACATTCACATGTCACTGCCATCATTCAGCATGCACAGGCCAGAGGCATAAATACAATATTATTAATTGACAAGTAGTGTTTGATTTATTTGTCTCCAGATGCTTTCCATGTGAACGAAAACTTAGATTGGCAAAGTCATTAATCAGTCTGATAGTCTTAAAACATAAGCCCCTCACTGAAAAATTAATTTGCGTAACTGGTTAAGAAAGTAGTGATTTGTATTTGTTTTTAACTAGTTCATGCCACAAGATGAAATCCTGCCTGACAGGTGGTAAAAAGTCTGATGGGATGTTTGTCCTCTTCAGTGGGATGAATTTCAACTTTAGAAATGTGATTTTGATACAATGAAGTCTGTAAGTTATTTACAAAAGTTACATTTCTTCTTTTTTTTTTGGTTTTTTTTTTCTCTTAAGACTAAAGCAAGGCACCTGAAGATCAGGATACTGCTTTGTTCTACACCCAGAACAAGGAAAACCTCAGGGTGAATTTATCAAGATATTGGTTCTGGATCAAACAGCAAACGTCAAAATCTAAATTTGATTTTAAAGTTCTCTTTTCTATTTCAGTCTGTTATACAGAACTTATAAAATGCCTTGATCCTCCAGTTGGCATCTACTCACACTTGAAAAAAAACCCCATCATACAGCTGCTAATTTGAGCTTTGCAGGTTTGGATGTTTGGTTAAGATGCAATTAGTTGAAAATGTGGCATTATATACCAAAATCCCCATGTCAACTTTGAAGGTTGTGATAATGTAAGATATTTCAAAATCCAAGTTATAGCTGCGTTTTCTCTTCCTCTCTAGGCCCAACATGTGTTCATAATCCTTTCCACTTATTCATTATTTCTTAACACACAACAGCAAATTAAGTCCATATGAGCCTTTTAGATAAACAAATACAAATCATAACGGATTTGGCCCTGAATCTATTTGGGAATCTGATGGCTTAAGCAGTGTAATTCTAACAATAAGGGTCAAGCTAATTACAGCTGCTTAGAAATCCAGATTTTCTAGGTCTGAGCTGGCTCCTGCCTGCCAACTGGAATTTGAAGCTCTCTCCTTGAAGAGTGACTTGAACTGGAAAAGTGTAGCAGCAAAACAGTAACTTCTTGGGTTTTGATACCATGCCACTGCTTAACCTGTAGCTTTCCTCTCCACAGGATTAGTTGCCCAGAAAGCAAGATAAAATTGGCTTCTGAAAGGTTTTATTCATGACTTAGTGCCATGGGATAGGTGTTGTATGTGTCCCAAAGCTGTCCTGTAGCTGAGACTGGCTTCCTGGAAATCAGTGCATCAGTCCTAGGAATCAAGAGAAATTACACTGTATGCTACTTGAAGTATCACTAGACACTGAAATTAAGATTTTTACCCTAAACTGATAATAGCTAACAGCATCTGAGAAGTCAAGAAAGCATATGGAGGGATACAGTAGATAAGGGTTCTAAGGTATAAACTGATCTTTGTGTCAGCAGCTAGTTTCAGTTTTATACTTTGTCACAGACATGCATTGTTAGCTTGGGCATATCCCTTTACTTTTTCTGGCTCCTTGCTTGTGAGATAATTGTATTTACAAGAGCATGGCAGAACCAAACTTTTAATTTCATAATCTGTCCAGCAGGCACAGTGCTCTCTTCATAGGGTCTGTTTGATATTTGATTTGATTAGATTCTTTCAACCGCAACAGGTCAAGTTACACAACTTCCACTTGGGTTTAGTCATTAAAAAAGCCAATGATTGTATTAATATAAGGAATCATGAGCAAGCCTACTCCATTACAGTGCATTACTTTTACTTAACTCTGTACTTAGTGTGCTACTCTTTGTTAGTACATGCATAGACCAAAACATAGGGTAGTCATGTATACCTCTGATGGAACAGAAGACACAAAGCAAAATATGATAGTATTGAGATAGAAAGCTGTTCACCTTCAGACAATGAAAGCATTAACAAAAACCCCAAACCAAACAAAAGAGAGGAGAGGAGGTAGCTCTGCTTGCAGAAGCAATCCTTGTCGACTGTTCTGGGAATGATCTTCAGAATTACCTCATTATTTATTCTTGGTGCAGTCCACCAATTAAACAAACAGTTTTATATATAGAAGCAGGGATGGGCTTAGCTTACTTTTTCAGGGTCATTTTCCGAGACACGGACACTGAAGATGTGCAGGCTCATGTTACCCAACACAGCAGATGCTGTGTCCCTCTGTCAATGTGCACGTGCAAATATCAATGTGCAATGGTACATGCTCTCCTCACTCAATAGTGAGTGAAGGAAAGTCAGAGATTCTTGGTGATACCCATTCACATTCTTCTATATGAGTAATAATGCATGTGTTATTCAAGCCACTAGAAAATACGTCTGAGAAAAATCTGCTTGGGCTGAGAAAGATGATTAACTCACTACATTTTAATACTAGTAACACTTTGTTGAAAAAATTCAGATGACTTAGTACAGTATCATCAGTGGGAAATTAATACCTGATAGATTTTGTAACGATTTTGAAACCTCTGCCCTCAAAAATTACAAATTTACTCTCTGGCATTCTTGAAAATCCTCCTGTAAAGCTCCTAAAATCCTTTAATGGGTAGTCCCCGCTGTGCTTGCCAGCTTAATTGTTTCTGAAACTGTGTTAAGTCTTTGGAGCTGGCTCATGGCAAAGCTTGCCATCTCATAAGGAGAAAGACTTATGTGTGGTGTTCATTTGAGTTGCCATAAAAAGGCCATTTATTGTGATCTGCTGAACAAACTTGTGGGAGAAAGGTTGTCAGTTAAAAAGGCAAAACTAGAAATGAAATCTGTGGCTTTATTTACAGAGGAAAACTCTTATGAAGAGAAGCATGGTAAAACAGTGCAAGCTAAGAAGATAGTATCTAACTTCAATTTAACATTCTTAATATTCCTGCTTTATCAGAATTGTAGATTAAGAGAATTTTGTCATGTTCTGGAGAATCTCACTAAAATTAGCACATCTACAGGCCCATTTTGATACACTGCAGCAACACTTTCTATCTGTGCCACAAATGGCAGTGTAGGAGCCCTGCTTGGCCTTACTGAGTTCAATTAGACTGAAGAATTCATCCCATAGCTAGGTATTGGCCAGCCAAGCTGCTCAACTTCCCTGTTTTCAAGACAATGTGGCTCAGAATATTTCTTCCTTTTAATTCATGTTGGAAAAAGCTTGTAAAACGCAGATCAAAACTCAAGGCAAAATTAGCCAGTCTATTTGTATTGAAAATTCTGGGAGATGAACTCTTAACATTTTGTACTCAAAAAATGGCACTAAAGCTTTAAAACATTTCTGCATTTCCTTGCACAACCTTATCAAAACATTTAGTCAGTCGTGTTCCCTCTCTCTCTCTGGTCTTTCATAATGGAATACATATTTTTTTTTCTCCAGAACCTACTGTCTGATTCCAAGAATAAACCACAAAGGAATATATAATAGTGAGCTGCCTTCTATACACAAACACACACAAACATATGTTTGTTGCATCAAGTTAGCAATGAAAAAAGCTGAATACTCTCATTCTGTCGTTATACCAGTCCCTTTTACAAAGTCTTAGGAGAACACAGAGCTAAGAAATGAAGAATTTGAGATGTCAAGTTTCAAGTGTTTCATCAGTGGAAGCCAAGGAAAGGGCAGGAGCTCTGAATTCTCTCATGGCTACACTTGGGGTAGTCACTGTGACTCTGGTCCCACTTTTACTCATGGGCAGGGGGCCAGGAAGGTTTGAAGGTACAGTTTCTATTACCAAATGGCACCATTCTGTAACATACAAATCTATGGTTGAGTAATTTTGAATTGATATATGTAAAAAAAATTTTGTGATTACTTCCTTCCCCTCATTTGGTTTGAAGCTGAACTTAGAATGAAGTGGAAATAAAAAAGTGAGAAGTGTTATTGACAACTAACATGTCAGTAATGGTGCTTGTCAACTGTTGAACAGGCTTTTAGGAATTTTATTTGAAAGAGGAAGTTTTGAAAAGGCAGACTATAAGAAAAAAAAGAGAAAACTTTGTGGAAAAAAAAGTTGCATGCATTTGCAAATTAAGAATTAGTGTTTATATTGCCAGTGAGTGCATTTCCAGTGCAAGAGAGCTCACAGTTAAGCAGGTAAGAACTTCATATGGAAACCACCAAAGGGCTCGTGAACTAAATGTGAACTAAAATATAAAGTATTACAAAATTTCAGAGCAACCCTTTCTGAACTTTAAAGTTTATGACACGTCTTGTGAGCTTAAAAGCACGTATTGTAGAAAACAGCATTTGAATATTAATTTAATTTAGGTTGTCTTTGAGTAAGAGCGAAGGAGAACTCCATCCAAAAATTGCCTTCATGAAAGGATTGCAAACCTCCCGACCCCGATTTAAAAACTGTCAACTGGAAAACCCACACATGACAAGTTTCTTCAACAACTCAGCTATATGCCAAACAGCATAAAGAAATGCAAATTATCTATTCATTTCTGAACTATTTTTTGGCAGATGTTTGCTTTTGGATTCTATCCTACAGTCATAGAATTGAAAGCTTTGGAGACAAATGCTTTTATTTTTAAAAATTATTTGTGGTTGTACTATCATTCTGCAAATGAGAAAGCCTCACAGTCACAAGAATCCTCACATTCAAAACTTCTATGCTTAGAAATGTCCCAGTTCTTTTATAGCATAGCTGCATCTTTTATAAGCAATCTGGATTTCTGTTCAACCATTTAGGTTTTGCAGGCATGAACCTGAAAGTGATCAGTACAGGTGGGACTGAGAAATTCCCAGTTTTGAGGTTAAGGTTTTGGTTAGGGAACTGCTCACAGACACCGTGGCAGGAAAATTTCTCCTTTGCAATCAGAGTTAGAAACTGCAGGTGTCACCTCTACCAGGAATAGCATCCAGATAACTTCACTATAGGAACTACAACCCATCTGCCCTGCCTGCTCTGCACTTCTTTCTAAGAGGTTTTATTGTTATTCTAGAAAGAACCTTGTGCAATCAAGGCCTAGTACAAACTGCAGAAATTAGTAACTTGATGACTGACTTCCCAATAGCATGTAAACCTTGAAACACGCAGTCTTGGTTTGCTTGCAAGAAAGAATCAGGAGACTCTCAAACAGAAGGCAGGGTGCATTTTTTTTAATAAAGGAGATTTAAAACATAAGCAATGACAAGAAGATACACAAAATTTCATTGTTGTTGATGATAGCAAACTAAAGACCACCATAAGGTCAGGAAACATATGGCATCAGTCACCCAAACATTTAGTGGCACCTGCAAACAGGCTGAGCTTTGGCCTGAACATTGCAGGTTAAATGGTTTCAGGAGCCACCTTCCTTCACAATTTGTATCCACTGCCCTGTGAGAACATACCACTCACAGCCTCTCACTGAACAGCAACAACACACAACATAGGTACTCACATTTATTTTAAAGCAAAACCAAATCTTACATTGAACAAAAAAACCTCAAAAGACTTGAAAAATTCCACAAATACCAACAAAAGAATTTAACCTAAATATTTAGCAAATATAATTAAATTATATTATGCGACTTTGATCCAGCACACTAGAAAAGCTACAACTGCGTAACATCTTACTCTGATCTTCAGTTCTGTTAGCACCACTTTCAAGGCATTCTCAACCCTTAATAGCCTCAGGCTTTAAATAAGCAAATATCTCATGGAAAGACTTCTTCATATATATTAAGTTAAATAAATTAGAATATAGGGTAATAGAAATCCTATTATCTGGATTATAAATCCCACACTAAAAATGTTTGATACCCAAATGAGAAACAAGATGATTAACAAATTTTAAATCTTGGTGTAGATGTATTTAATAATGAAATTTGTAGAACAACTGTCACAGCTAGCCCTGGGCTCTGAGTTAACAAATTCATCCTTCACACTTAAAATTCACAGCAAACGTTAAACCTGAGAGGGTCCAGCACAATTTTTACTGAAACTAAACACAGAAGCTCAATACTGTCTCCTTCAGTGATGGAGACCTTACAGATCTGTGGTTAGCATTAGAATTATATAAATACATAAGTGCAAATCTTTATTGATAAATACTTTGTAAATGCCAATGTAAATCCATTAGTATGTAATGACATGGGACCAACCCTTTGGCAATGGCCCTTGGTTACAGAGTTTTCATATCAAACCTCAGCACAGGATATGTTTTTAACAATATACATATTCACTATCAAAAGAAAGGTTAAGTTTTTTGCTACACAGGAAAGTTCTAGGTGACAACAGCTCTACTGAATTTATTGACAGATGACCTATTTAAGACATTAGGGCACAAGTGCAGTAGGTCACAGAAAGACAATGTTGGAAGAATACTCAACACCTTTGGAAAACCTTCTTACAGTACTATTGCATTTTATGAGAGGACATTAGTTCCAGTATAAAAATAAAAAATATAGTTGGTATTCCTAAATTTTTCACTTGCAAGTGAATGAAGTGAAAGAGCTATTAAAGCTGATTGCAAATATAAAGCACCTTGAAAGTATAAGTAAGGCTCAGGAGAATGACATTACATTGTGCCACCACAGGATCTCCATCCAGGCTAGATCAAAGGAGTCCTCTTTGCAAAATCCAGCGAGACAGAGCTGTATTGACTCTGGATTCTCAAACAATAAAGTACAACTTTACAGTAAAGTAAGCAAATGTAATGTAGGACACGTAATACAATTTTAGATTACTGTGACAAAGGCTTATGATCATGTTCTATCATTCACCCTGGAGTATAAGTACCTTCTCCTTCATGAACTACTCTGACAAAAGACCACAGTGTGCTTCAAATGGGTCCACTGCTGTCAATGGCATTTCCAGAGAGTAGGATATTAATAAAAAAGACAAAAGCAAAGTGATGTATTATGCTGCAAGTCACACATATTAATCAAAACATGGTACATTTTTAGCTTTAACAAGGCATCACACCTTTCAAGAGAAAGCACCTTTATCAACTAGCCTTAGCACTCAATTCTTATGGGCTAGGTAAAGAACTTCATTTAGTTGATTTAGGAATGTTACAGAATCGGTTAAAGTGCTGCAGAAGGAATTTAAATTATTTGCATTTCTGTATTAAAAACATTTTTTATTCCTCTTGAAACATGCCTTCAGTAATAATTAACTCAAATGTTAAAGCTGATGGGACAACACTAGCAAGGAACAGCTATTTATCTTAGAGGACATTTATTAAAATATTTCATGTACTTTGCCAGGTACTGTGCAAGAGAAGCTTATCTATGCCCTGTGCTGAGCAATCTTATTAGTCATCTTTTGCTTTTTCCTTTAGACATGGCCTCTCTAGACATTGCCTCTTTGTAGGTCACGTGAATAAAGTCAAAGAGTTGCGTGGCATTGGCAGCATTACCCAAAATTCTGGCAAGTTCCTCCTTCGACAGCATCACCAGCTCCGCGATGCTTTTAACGTGGTTCATTAAGGCACAGCAGTTTTTTGCATTAATACCTGGCATTTTTAACAGGAAATCCTGTGGGCCAGGGTTGTACTTGTCTGACTCTGGAAGAATTTCAGAATCTGCTGTGACAGCCATTGCTGTTTCTGCATCAGGCTGGGGATAGTTTTCTTTTAACTCTTCAAAGAGTTCAGCAGTAGCATGGGGAGAGGGACACCACAGGATACGTAACTTTGGGAAATGGAGTGTAAGAAGGGTTAGTTTAGAAGTAACATCATTACTGGAAATTTCCTGATTCAGGGAGCCTCGTGGAATCAAGGAGAAAGGTTTGTTAGGATCAAATTCAATCAGGAGAACCGGTCGCTTGTAGTAACGGGACATAGATGTGCACTGTGCATACAGTCGGCCGTTATTCAAGGAACCGATCAGATCACTGATGCTCTTCCGCTCCACACAGATATCAGGAGTTAAAATATAATCTCCAACTTCCAAAGTAACAGGCTCTATGTCAATGCCACGACGATGGATGAGGGAGGGAAGCTCACTACGAAATTCCCGCATATCCACAATTATGGTTTGCTGAACACCCTTCTGCTCCTGCCCACCTAAAGAGCAAAACACATAGAGTTAACCTACTATCTATGCTCAGACTCAGGTTTTACGATTTCCTTTTGTGTTTCCACAGTGCTTCTGTAATGGGCAACTTCACATCTCTCTCATCTTTACAAATTCATAGAATCATAGAATAGTTTGGGTTGGAAGGGACCTTAAAGATCATCAAGTTCCAACCCCCCCGCCATAGGCAGGGACAGACATTATTTAGCTTTTCACTGTTATAGACAAAAGTCAGATTCTAGACTGAATTTTACAGTGTATGCTTTGAAGGTTAATACAACTATGACACTCTCTGCTACAAGCTTTATATATGTGACAATAAATTATGTTAAACTGTAGATGAAAATTACTTAATACATCAGGAAAATCTTTCAAAAGACACCTAAGTTATGAAGCTGATCCTTTTAATTTCCATCTGTTCCCCACAGAAACACAGCATTTTATTGTAGAAGCTATATTTCTGCTTCTTATAGATCTGTAGAAGGACACATGAAGAACGTGCAGCATCAAAGACCACAAAAGACATAATAGCAAAGATTAGGGAGTGTACAAATAGGGCTGCAAAAATTGCAGCAGAAGACAAACAAGAGCAGAGCTCTAAAGATGAAAAGCGAGTCTACATGTTAAAGCACAGAAAACAGATAAAACCCATAACCTGCCATTGTTACCTGCTCACCTGCTTTACGTGTGTCAGTAGCAGCAGAGGCAGGTCTGGCATCTCTCATCAGATCCAAGTTTGTTTCATCTCTTCCTTCTCCTTCTTCAGGAAGAACCATGCCAGCCTTCTCTCTATGGAACCACAAAGAAAGCATCACTAAAAAATGCAATTATAGGAAAAAACCAGATCAAGAAACTTCAACTGCTTTCAGCCAAATGTAAAATTATATATAGTTTGATACTAATTGCAGACAAACAGGCAATTAGGGAAAAAGCCACATGGTGCTCTTTCCCCCTTGATATTTAATATAAAAGTCCCCTAAAATTAATATACAATATTAAGAAATAAAATAAAATAAATTAAAAAATATATTA
>VZTY01016788.1:24355-109963 GCA_013400935.1 Turnix velox | reverse complement strand
GGCACTGAGCAGCCTGATCTAGTGGGACATGTCCCTGCCTATGGCAGGGGGGTTGGAACTCGATGATTTTTAAGGTCCCTTCCAACCCGAACTATTCTATGATTCTATGAAAACGATTCAGGCCTCTCTGTAGACTAATTTAATTTCTACTCTGCATTCTTTTGAACTTTTTTTATGTTGAGTATAGTACTCATGTAAAATTATTGTGAGATGTATTTTCTGTGCTTATGTATTTATTGACCAGTAGAGGGCTGTCATCCATTACCCTAGAAGAGCATAATTTAGGCCTAAATCTTGCAGTTAATTTTGTGTATTTTTTCCTTGCAAAACATTAGAATAATCATAGAATCGTAGAATAGTTTGGTAACTTATGTAAAACTTACATGATCTCTCTAAAAACATCAACTTTTAGTTTTGTCTTCCATCTTATCTTTGTATTTAAGTGAAAGTATTTTCAGCTGTGAAAACCAAGTTGTCCCTTCCCATGGTAGGGGGGTTGGAACTAGATGATCTTTAAGGTCCCTTCCAACCCAAACTATGATTCTATGATTTAATTATGTATTTGGCATGTTCTGTTGTTTGGATTTTAGCCTGTTCAACCCCATTATGTACTGGGAAACATCTCTGAGTGACATAAGTGATGTTTTAACCACAAATCATAGAATCATAGAATAGTTTGGGTTGGAAGGGACCTCAAAGATCATCGAGTTCCAACCCCCCTGCCATAGGCAGGGACACCTCCCACTAGACCAGGCTGCCCAGTGCCTTGTCCAGCCTAGTCTTGAACACCTCCAGAGAGGGGGCATCCACAACCTCTCTGGGCAACCTGTTCTAGTATTTCACCACCCTCACTGTACAGAATTTCTTTCTTATGTCTAGTCTAAATCTATCCCCCTCCAATTTATATCCATTGTTTCTAGTCCTCCCATCCAATATTATGTTAAAAATTCCTTCCCCTGCCTTTCTGTAGGACCCCATCAGGTTTTGATAAGTTACTATGAGGTCCAATACAATCCTATACGCTTTTTAATTCACTATCTTTGATTAGGTTTATCAATATACTGCTTCTACTACACCAAGTAAAAGATAACCTATAAGTTAATTTAATGTTATCTACCTAGCTGACGTATTTCACTGAGGAAGAAGATGGTTTACTCTTGTAGGAAAGAAAAGTAAGGTGCACAGGAGCACTGCAATATGCTGTCACTGTTTTCTAGTAATGTTTTCATTTTAGGCAATTCATAGTGAGAAGCTATCAGTGCTCCATTATTCCAAGGGCAATAGTTCAGGGACTGTGATACTTTCTCTTACTTTATTTCAGTAATTGTTGTTTTTTACATCCTAGTGTGTATGTCTCGTATTTCCCAGAAACATGTCAGGAAAACTAACTTTCTCTTTAGTAAGTAGCATCTGGAACATCTTTGTAGCTTTTGTAAGCCTGAATTAATTTCTTGGGATTTACTACACAACACAAAACCCAAAACTGAGATCTACATATTTATTTGCATTTCAAATTGATCCATCTTTTCTAGTCTTTGCTTCCCTGAAAAATTAGATATGTACCAGATTATCACATCTCTCAAATTTCTGTCTCAATAAAATAGAATCATGAATGTTCAATCTGTTCTATTTTTACTGATGTTTTTTCTCTCTGCTTTAAATTGAGTTTAACTGTTGGCTTACATTCTTCAAAACCTGTAGGAAACCTCTAATTATGAAGCAGCAATAATAATTTTGTAGTTAAGACTGAAGATAGCTTCTTATTTTAGATCTGAATTGTAAATTTTCTTTACTGAGCAAAGAGTTCTTTGAGTCTTTTTTAAACTTTACATGCTGTGTTTTATCCCAGAGTCTATCTATGTCTAGGGAACTTGTAGGTTGTTATAATTATATATATCCATTCTAAAATAATTGTGTTTTTTTCAAGCTGGAACTAAAGTAGTTGCTTCTTATTTTGCCCACCTTTCTTTACATTACAGTTGGTTGCTTTGGTTCATTTCTCAAGCCTTGTTCCTGTTACCTTCTTTGACCCTATCACTCAAGGGGCAGTGGTTTTAAACTAGAGCAGGGCAGGTTTAGATCACACATAAGAGAGTTTCTTCACCATGAGGACAGTGAGACAATGGAACATGCTCCCCAGAGTTGATTGAGGCCCCATCCATGGAGGCATTCAAGGCTTGATGAGGCTCTGAGCAACCTGATCTTGAGAAGGATGTCCCTGCTCACTGCAGAGGAGGTGGACTAGATCACCTTTGAAGGTCCCTTCCATCACTGCGATTCTCTAAGTCTGTTTTCAGTTGTCTTGGAGCTTGAATTGGCATTGCTTGACTAGAGTGAAACACAATTTCAACTTTCCCAGAATTTCTACTAGTGAGGAGTGGTTAGAATTGTGATTACTTGTAGAATGGGCTAAAGAAGCAGTGATTTTTTTTTTTCCCAACAACTAGCAGTTCTGTCAGCCCCTATTGCAGCTATTTGTGAAACCCAGAGAAACAATAATCCCATAAATAATCCACATAAATATGCTCCATAAAGTACCTGGAATAGGGGTGACCATTTACATGGTGGTTGAATTTTTTTCTTGAATTTTGAACTTTGAAGACTTAGGCAGTATTATGTTTTCTTCTCCTGTCATTGTGTCATGGTTAGCCTTTGGGATGCTTTGAGACAAATAGTGAATTATGAGAGATGGTTTCCATAGCAATTACAACTGTTTGAATATGCATGGAACTGCTTCTCCACTGTTTCCATTTTCCCAAGGATTTTTATTTGCCAGATGAATGGTGCACGTTATAACTTTATTAAAGAGCTGTAATAGGGATTTATTACTTTGGGGGAAGTGAGTGGCTGTCTTAATCATGGCTTTATTGTGTTCGCTGAGACCATAGTAAATAATTTGGCAATTAAAAAAATACCATTAATTTCTCGTCACATAAGCAGCTACATGGAACTTACATGCCACAACCATTTCAATTGGCAGGGCACTGTTTTCATGCAGACTGAAAGAAGCAGTGACTTAGACTGGTGAGCATAATTTAACCTCAGATGTGTGAGCATGTTTAATTTCACTGACTATAGAGTGGAGTCAAATGGAGTGAATAATGCAATACCCTGTCAGATGCACTAACAAAAGAGGATCAACTACTGTTTGGAATTTTCAAACTTTACTGCGGTATTAAAAGCAAGTACTGATAAGTGGATTTGGTCCAGTTCTGTGCTCCCTTTTACCCTCAAGAGATCTTTTGACAAGTTTTACAAGTTCTGCCAAAATTCTTCATCATATCTACTGTATGTGCATAATTTTCTAAACTATGCTGTACTAATGTAGTGACAATTAATTGTTCTGAACAGTTAAAGTAACATTTATAAAGAAGAGAATCACACTTAATTTGGCTGTTAAACTAATAAGACACTGGCAGGTGCCCAGTAGTTATGAAGAGCATGTATCATACATGGAATATATCAAAAATAAATGTCTGCCTTGACTCTTCTCACACTTTGTCAAATTTGATTCAGTGGATTGGTTGTATTACTTGTGACTTCTGGCAGATCATCTACTGTGGGCTCTCTCTTGGTTGCCTTACATCTCATCTTCTGTCTTCCCTTGCAAAACCTTTATTGACACTTGATATGTGGTTTGCCCTGACGATGTTAGAGGTATACTTTTCTTCTAGATAGTTGCATCTTACATCTGGTTATTTGTAATTTTGTGTCAAATTTTTTTGCTCTCATGCAGCCAAAAACCAGTGAGCTACACTGATTTATTATGAGGTAGAATGTCTGAATCTATGGTTTCACAGATGGAACAGTGCTAGCTTCACAGTGGATGTGCTAATAAAACTAAAAAGGAACAGCATGGAAAACATTTTATCTACAAGCTGAGATTGTTATTGAACTGCCTGTATTTGGTATACAAAAATGATGACTGAATGTTTAAGGTGCTTGTTAAAAAATGAACTCAAGCTGTACTTATTTTTCAAACTTTAAGTTAACAGATTCACTGAATTTCCTTTGGATTTTAAAAGAAGTTTTCTTCTTATATCAAATTATGGAAATCTTAAGAAACTAATATTGGCTTAGATCCGTGTAGGATTCCTGATGAATTTTGAGTTGAATTCTAGATTCTGCCATATGCATATGCTACTCCTATGGATCCTAAAGAATCAAAGTTAATTGCAGTAATTTTCTGCAAAGCTGTGTGGTGTGGTGCATCTAATCAAAATCTATAGACTGACAAGAAAATCTACATTTTAACAAATGAATGGTAGGATTTCAGTATCATTAAAAGCTCATTATGCGTAAGTATTATTTCTCCTGCTACGTTGCCTTTGACACACTCTTAACGCACCAAATCTGTTCTCCCATCTTTGTGCTATTACCAACTGCTCTCTCAGAATATGATGCATGTGGGGTGAGAGACAAAGGGCAATATACATCTAGGGTTGCATGTCTGAGGAAAATGAGAAGTGATACCTTCATTGTTGGATTATCTGACTACTCATACAGATGCATGAGGTTCTGAAATATCTACAGTAAAGTTTGAGCTAATTTTCTTTCAGGATTTAACTGTACCCCTTTTCTAATGCCTTGTTTTAGGCTCCAGTGGGTTAGAGTAAGCCCTTTCTATGGTGTCAGCATGTGAGCTTGATGCTGGCTCTTACCTTCTTAGAGAGCCCTCAGTACTTTCACTTACAGTGGGAGAGCTGCAGATGGAAAAAATATCTGTCCTGAGTCTCTCTGAATCCTTTTATACCAGCAGTGTCTCTCAAATCCCATTTATTCTCTCCTTTTGTAATCTCTCCTTTTGCTGCTCCAAACCTCTTGCCTTGCTCCCTAGCTGCCTTTTCATCTCGAATCAGTGGGTGATAACAAGTTTATCTGTAAGCACAGTACCTATTTACTTCTTCATTTGAGAGCTAAGATTATCATTTAGGTGTCAAGTATATATACTTGATCATTAAATAAACTTATGTGCACAAAATATTGAGTGCCCCCCCAATACACAAATTCAGANATCATTTAGGTGCCAAGTATATATACTTGATCATTAAATAAACTTATGTGCACAAAATATTGAGTGCTCCCCAGTACACAAATTCAGAAAACTGAAATTGTAATTGCGAGACACTTTTACAAATCTGGAAAATTCCTGTTGATTTAGCTTTGATTTTTCTCTTCCCCTAATGAAAGGAAAACTCAGATTGGGCAGCTAAGCAAGGCTTAATGAAAAGATAGCAAGATGATATTGCTTCTGAAAGTTCATACAATAAAAAATTTAGGAGACAAGAAGAGGTATGTTTCTTGTCAGTCATATCTAAAGAGTTACTGTTTTGACTGCGACCAAAAGAGGGGAATGCCGTAATTTTTCTCAGTATGGAAGTGAATTCAGGGGGAAGAAGTAGTGATGAATTGTCTCAACAGGGAAAGGAATGTGATTTCTAGGGAAATAATTAAGATATCCTTCTCTTTTTTTTACCCCTCTAAGTCTTGTTAGCTAAAAATATAGATTCTGGATGAACTTCATGAGATTTTTTTTTTTTTTACTCCATGCTTTTACTTGAATGTGTTGATTCACGACAGCCTCTGACTGCTGGAGTCTAAACCAGTATTTAAATAAGGAGCTGGTTGGGATTATCATGTTTGGATTCGTCATGCAAATCTAGTATAGCTGAAGATCAACAGAAGGTCCTGTGCAATATTCCTTACTTTTTCTTGTAGGACTTCTGTCTCTCACACTGAAAATTAATTTAAAACTAATTAAAAAAGATGAAATACTTAGGATCATTTATCCTTTTAATTAAATTAGAAGATTAGAGGGAATGTTTGTGGTCATTTGTGATCACTCACATATTTCGATTGTAAATTAATGGGAAATGTGTTCCCAGAGTCACCCATGAGTACTCCCATGAGTCATGTTACTGCTGTTTTTTCAGAAGACTTCAGTGAATGTAGGCTGGGATAATCGAACAAAGAAGTATTACACTAGACTGCAACCTATGAAAAATACCTTCTCCGAGCACCAAATATTGTTCTGAACATCAAAATATATTTTGAAGTCTTTACAATGAGTTACATAGTAAAGACTAAAGAATTTTTTCCTTGATATCTTTTAGTTTGTAGATGTCTCTTGATTTTTGGCTGTAAAAGTACAGCCAAAAATATAAAAGTTATATTACTTTGATAGCATGGCATAAATGTTCATGTGAAAAGACTGTATAGTTGAATGACTTAAGATTTTTAATTTCTAGTTTGATTGATCCCTATATAGTAATATTTATTAATTATAAATTATTGTTAATATTTGGGTCTTATCTATGAGACTGTGAGACATTACTGGAGACAAGCACAAAGAATAATTATGAACTTGTGTTTGCTGAGGACGTCAGAGCTCTCTCTGCTGCAACATTAATCTTGCCACAGAAGGGCAGAGAAAGTAGGAAGACACAGACTACACTCCACAACACAACACTAATAGAACCAGCATCTGTGGAGTGCATATGGTGATGTGTTTATTTTTGACAACCAGTCCCTTCTGAAGCTCTCAGTGGGACAAGAAGGCTGCAACAAAGGAATAAGGAGCAATCCCACAGTTGTCTCCAGCATCCAGAAGATGTTTTTCCCAATGTTGTGTAGTTACCTGATTCATCTGAGGTGAAAATTGTTGTGACTTAGATTACTTTAGTGGCATTAGATTATTGGAAACATTTCAGGTGACAATTGTGTTTTGATATACATGAATGACACAGAATTTGCTGCCCTGCACTTCTGTGAAACTTAAACTGGATTGGAAACACTTTCTGCTAAGAATTACCACTAGGATGAAAATTAAATATTTTTAGTACTAATCTATGGCATATTTACTGAAAACACATCTATGAGGTTTTCAGCCTTTTATGGAACAGAGAACGAGAACAGAGGAAATTTTAGTAGCTGATTCTGCACAATGATGCAAATATAAACTGTTCATGTATGGATGTTTTTTTAAGGATATTATTGGTTAATAAAATGAAACAGAGAAATATAAGTGAAAACACTAGGCAAGTTGTCCTTGATGCAGCTGTGTAAATTACACAGGAAGTAAAATGTTTGCAGTAGATAAAACCATGTAGGTAAGAATATCTAAAGCTAAATACTTGACAAAGGGACTTGAGCTGTGCTGTGACATTACAAAAGGAATCTGTATTCCACAAGGTGGAGCTGTGTGATTTCTGGTTTTGGAAGCAATTCACTCTATTAGTAAGTGATTCTTTGGTTACTGTACAAGGACAGGAGAATCACTGTGATCTATCCTTGCTTTCCTACTCAGATGCTGAAGAATGGCTGCAATTTAATTCTAGGTGATCATGTGGGTGCTAAAAATATCGGATTTGATGTGAAGGTCTCTGAATCTAGAAGAAAAGTTATATTAAAAAAAATAAAAAGAAAAACATCCATAACCTTTGTCTATGAAGAACACAGTGATTTGCCTGGTCTGTAGCAAATCAGCTTTTCTTTATTTACTCACTCAGATGATGACTGCAATGCAGATTTCTTTGGAAAGATTTTTTGTCACTTATACTCTGTAACATCTGGATGAGAGGGATACGATTGCTCAAATGATGATCCAAACAAGTCTTTTCAGTGACACTGATGGACCTCCTGTTCTGGAGTGTTTATTAGGTCTGAACAGATGTAAGTAAAGCACTTGGGATACTGTTTTTGAAAGCAGTAAGTGGAAAAGATCAAGGATTCATAGTAGAAAAATAACAGAACATGAAGTCCTGATGTGATGCTTTTGCATAAAAAGAAGATGTCAACCTTTTCCTGAATAAACAGAGGAAGTGAACAGGAGCAAGGATGTGTGAGGGTTTTTTTCCTCCTTATGTGCCATTAGCAAGACAGGCTGAGGAGACTATAATGAAACTTAGAACACTCAAAACTTTAAGTGCCAGGGGCTGGTATCAGCATATCTGAACAGAAGCAAGGAGCAGGCAAAGGCTTTGATTCTCTCAGTTAAATCTGTGTCTGGAATGGTGAAAGTCCAACAGCATGCTAAGAATCTCTGCTTGAAAGAGAAGTCATTGAGGTGTTAGTAACCTGGGTTATGCCCTCAGCAACCGAAGTGCCAGCTGTGTAGTTGTTGAGGCAGTGTGGACTCAGCTGAAAAGAGTATGATTACATGTGGTCTCCCGGATCAAGGTTGGAAAGGTTCAAGAGCACTCTGGGATACCAGCCTATTTGAATTAACAATGGCAAATAAAACCAGCATCATTGTTTAATCGCAGAGAGCCTGACATTATTTGATTTTGCACAGTTTTTATATTCATTTGTATTCTGGTAGGGTAGGTTACGAACACTTTGCAAACTTAAACAAATCCATCTGATTACAGTGGATGTGCTGAAGCTTGGTTTCATGTCTCTTTCCAATCGAACTACAGCCTACTTCTTCATTCACTTTTCATTGCTAAAGCATAGTGTCTCCACTGAGTAATACCTCCAACCTCTTCTCTGTTCCCTAGCTTGTGGCTGTTGAGAAACAGGAGACCTGTGATTGCTTCTGAATTACATGCAAGAGGAATGAGAATTGTGTGGCTGATACAAACTCTATGAAAAACTTGTGGGTATATCAAGCGTAATAGATAATTGCCAGGCTTACACAGCAATATTTTTCTTACAGGGAAGACTCATGCCAGTCTTTATCTCCTACTCAACTGTCATTTCTCTTGGAAGCTTGCTGGACCCTCCTCTATCTTTGAGACCAGGCCCTTTTGTCAAATGTGATCAGAAATTAGCCAATTCATTCAAAAGTTGTGAGGATGAGAACTGACAGACTGTCAGAGTATCTGTGTAATTTATTGCCTCGAAGTGCTAGCAAAGAAAGCAAAGTTTTCCAGTTTTCAAAGCAGGCAATCAGAATACAGTGACCTGCTTTTAACTGAGATGTTCAGAAACTGATGTGACTAAGTTGATGTGTACAACTTAGTGTTACAAGTCACGATGTTGAGAATCCTTGTCCTTTTGTGTTTGTGTGCATATGGAAATGTATAAGCTGATAAAAACAGGACACTTACTACTGAAGAGGATGAGGATAAAAACCAGGTAGTCTAGTAGTCTTGCACCTTGTTTACCTAACAGAAGCCAATTTTGAATAAAAACCCTAATTCCAGCCATGTTGATTGTCCATCTACTATTTTCCTGTGGCAAACATTTTACCCAAAGAGGAAAGCTGGAGGAAATAATTTGTAGCAGATGACAACTTAAGTTTATTACATCATATTACAAACTTCAGTTGTAATATGCTTTTTGTTATAATGAGCTGAACTGTCTAATTTTAAAAATAGGACCAAAGAAACATTTTGTGAACATTTCATGGATGAGGGAGATTATAGTTACCGAGCTTGTGGTCCGGGCATAAAACCTGTTGCAGTGTTAGATATTAGACAACTTACTAGGATGGTTTATTCTTTAATTATACATTTCTGAAAGCAGGCAAAATAAATTACTTGTTTTAAAAGAAATTAAAATGTGGTAGGCACAGTGTAAGTAATATTTAAAAATATTTCCTAATCCCATGCATTTTTAATTTACATAAAATTAATCTCAGAGGTATTTTGGTTTACCTACTTTGCTGTTTCCCTTGTTTGTCTTGAGACATTTGAGGTGCAATATTTGGTAGTTTGTAAGAGCAACCTTACATTTGAGGAAGAAGTAAGAAATGATTCAGCCATCCTGTGATCCAGAACAGATTTTGGCCAGGTGCTGTGGTCCATCTGGAATGAGCAGTATCTGTTCAGAAAGGTGTGATTATATATATTCTGCCATTAAATCATATGTATCACAGGATGTATCTTCCAATTATCTGAAATATAAGAACCTGTGTAGTTCAGACATACTTGACAGACTTTCAGAAAGGAATAATTCTCACCAATAATGTGAGTTGAATTGCATCCCATGAGGAAAAGCATGAGAAAGAAGATAGGCTTTATTAGTCAAGTTTTAAATTTCTTTCACCAATAAACAAGATATGAAGTGAAACACAAAAGCAGTAAATTGTGTGAAATTTCATAATATGAGATGGAGGCATGTTATAATAGGGAGAGCTTCTGAAGTAACTTAAGAACCAAATGAAGGTGCTTTATTTGCAGGTAAGTATAGTGCAGCCTACACACTTCAATCAAGCCAGCAGTAGGCTTTAATAAGTGATAATAAAACGTGAAAGGTGGTTTTCTGAGAAGGATGGAAAGGTGCGTGTACTTAGCCCTTGTTATTATGTATCCAGTAAACAAGACACCAAAATAGGTTGCCTTGCAGCATGGAACCCAAACATACCAGCATTCATGGCTTCTCTGTGTCTGAATTGGTACGTTTGATATGGTGAACTCAAAATTCATGGGTAGGAAACATCACCTATCACACCAGATGGCTGTGGGGATCCAGAGAGAGCGTTGTTAAACTCTGTGGGTGAAGCTCAATCCTGGAAGAAAGGTACGATGGTACTTGTTGGAATGAAGCAATAGGAGCAGTGGGAAAAAGATCTAACAGAAACAAGAGGGAGGACACCTGATATTTATGTAGATAGCAGGTATGTTTAGTCAGTAGGCCCCAGGATGGAAAATTACTGTTTGCTAAGAAGCTGCTTTATAAGCTGCACTGCAGCTCAATAAAGAGACTGATGCTCTTTACTGTCATTGTGTGTCAGCTTTGTGTCTGCCATCAAATGGCACCTGAATAGGGACCTTGGGGGTCCATGCCTCAATAATGGTTCTGTGAATCAGAGCCTTATTATGCCACTGTCACTGGCCAAGAACAATATACATGTAGGTGCTTTGCAGGTATTCTGGCAGTTATCAGGCTGTGTAAAGAAAAGAAGACTGAGTGCTTGAAGATAATGTATTGGAACACAACAGTTTATTTAACTGGAGTGAGCTGGCTTGCTTATCCAGTTGTCAGTGAAACAAGGAGTTAATTTCATTTTGGGACTCAAATGTAGAATTCCCACACTTTTGGAGTCTGACTCTATATATGTTGGTGAGGCCTATGCCAACTTTTACACACGTCAGATATTCCTGAAATGCTATAGAAGCAAACAGAGGCAAAGAACTCTTATTCTTAATGTCAATAGTCTGTAATAACTCCATATCCATGCCAAGATGAAATGCACTCCTAATCAATTTAAGACAAGCCTGATATGTTGTGGAGCAGTTTTCTTGTGCAGCCAGGCTCCATTGCAATAAAAACATAATTGAGTAATGCTTACTGTGCTCTCAGCAGTCTCCCCAGGGATGTATGTAGTCATTGTGCAACGCACAGAGGCATCTCTAACTCATTTACTCCAGAAGCAGCATTGTCACAGAGGAGAGCCATGGATATTCTAAGACTTTTCTTCCAAAACTTTTGGAGAGCTTTTGTCTGATGTATGCATCTGGGTATTTTATTCAATATAACTTTTTTTATTTGGAGAAGCAGTCTATTTGATTTGCAATGTTCTGCCCAGTGGGCATTGAGGTTGGAAAACCCCTAGTTATAATGCAAATTTCTGGATTGGGGAAAAGGAGAATAGAAAAATAATTAAATGGCACAATTTTACTTGTTAAATATATGTTGGAGGACCTAATTTTTTGGCTGTTTTTCAGCAGGTGGAATTTAATCTCAGGGCTAATTTTTCACTTAAATTGACTGCACGAGAGAAGTGGAGTTTTCAGGCTAACTGTTGAAAATACTTCTTTGGATCTCTCTTTTCTATTTCTGTGTTCACCACTGTGAGCTCAGAGTTTCTTTTCTGCTGGCTGAAACTTAGAGGATAGCTCTGTCCCACAACATTTAATTCTGTTTTCTGGCATTTTTTCTTCTTTCAAATTTCACATTTCTTTAGGAGCCATGTAGTGTATGAAATCCGTCTTCCACAAAGTACAGATGTAAAATATATATTACTGTACAGCAGATAATTTGATTTGCTTTGGAGTTGAGCCCTTGCTGTGCCCAAAAATGTTCTGTAGATACACTGAAGCTGTAACAAAATGTGTCAGCTTGGAATGGAATGTCCTGGCTGAATACCAGGGCTCTGTCTCTGGGAATCAGTGTGGTGTTGTGTTAATACTGCAGGTTCATGAATGTTTTAGCTTGAGTAAATGCAAAAATCCTTCCCTGTCCTGTATATATGTGATTGGCTGGAAGATTTTACTGCAGGGTTAGTTTATCATATGTTCTTTCTGCTGTATTTGAAATGTTCTTGCCTATTGTTTAGAGTACTAGAACTTGTATATTTTGAAAAGTATAATTAATTGAAAAATTAATTTTTTGTGTGTTCACTCCTGTTTCAGCAGTATCTGTTTGCCTGGTCATCCAATATGAAATCCTTGGATCTTTTGTCTCCTTCTCTGTACTTTGTCTTCTTTGTAGAAAGGCAAAAGCTTGGCCTCAGACACCCAGCAGAAAAATCCTGTGTTTCAGAAAATGGAATAATTTTTTTTTTCCTATCAAAAGTTCAGAAGGATTGTTTGGGGTTTTTGCATAATGACTAAAGAAGTTCTGATTTTGTCTGATTACAAATACTTCTACTAAAAATATTCACAGCTATATCTAAGCTGGGCAACATGCTTTATTATGTCAAACCCCATATAATCTATTTATTGTTTTCTGATTCTATATAAACATTTCGCTGTGACTTTTGCATCATTCTCTAAGTGTGGTGTAACTTTGTAAAGGTCCTTGAGTTGCAAAGTTCTATAGGATAAACATATATCTGTGCTCTAGCATTTTTTCGCTAAATATAGAGAAAATGCAGTGATGATCACTCTTAATGTTTTTTCATGGTTGCCAGATCAGAGGAAGGAGAAAGTCTGAGACATACATGAATGCTAAAGCTGAATCTCTTCTATGTTCCAACTTCTGTATCATTCTACCTTTCTCTTACAGTGCTGGTTGACTGCTGCAAGTTAACACAGTTTGACCAGAGTTCTCAACAATTGGCTTTTGCAGTGGCAATGGTATTTGTACTTGGCAAATTGTAATTGACTCTTGCTATGTGTATAAGAGGGAAGAACAGTCATCAGATTTTTTTTATTGTGTATTTTAATAATTGATGGTAAGACGTAGCTTTAATCATCAAAAAATAATGTGGAAAAAACTTTAAAATACTGATGATGCACACTCTTGAGCTACTTCAAAAATAGGTTCTATATTCACTTCCTGTTACTCTAAATATCTCAAATTTGTTTTAGTGTTCTTCAAATGTTCAATTGTCAGAATTGGTTTTTCTTTTAGTGCCTTATGTTTCAGCTGACTGACTGTTAAACTATGTGCTTTTATATCCTTTGGTTTTGAAAGTCCATCTAGTAAATAACCTCAACCAGTTTTAGGTTCTTCTCTTTACAAGAGTGCTTAATTGTTTGTTTCTGAACTTAGCCATTCCTTACAATGATATACAGCTTCTCTCTTGGGTCTCTGTAGATTATCAAAGCAGAAGCTGATGGAAGAGATAAACTAATAAACAGTATTTTCAACCCTTCTCCATTAGAATACCTTTCTATATGAAGCACTGCAGTGTATTGGCTGCATTTAAAGAAAAAAAATGGTGAATTTTCTTGATGATGACTGAATTACACAAGAATGCATTTGGGATTAAATGCATTGTGGTTTGGTTTAAAAATTCCTTTTTTCTTCAGAATTCTACAGCTACCTGAGAGGAAGTTGTAGCAGAGAGCGTGGGTTTGGTGTAGATGCCATCAAACCCAACAACAGATGAGTGGACAAGAGGAAATGGCCTCAGGTTGTGCTAGGGGAAGTTCACATTGGTCATTAAGAAAAATTTCTTCACTCAAAGGATTATCAAGTATTGGAATGGGCTGCCAAAGAGGTGGGTGAATCACCATCCCTGGAAGTTTTTAAAAGATGTATAGATGAAGTGTGTAGGGGCATGATTTACTGGTAACTCGGCAGTGTTAGGTTAACAGTTGGATTTGATCTAAAGGGTTTTTTTTCTCACCAAAACAATTCTATAATTCATTACCCAAATGGTCTATAGTGTATTTCAGAATCCATGTTCTCTATTTATCCTTGATAACTTACTGTAGGATATGCTTGTCTTTTTGTAACCTGCCTACTGACTGACTTTTTAAAAACCTTGCTTTCAGTGTATTTTGAATGTTGGAATGAGGATGCATTGCACCAGTGCAATGATGCACATAGTGGAAAAAAAGGCTTCAAATAATTCACTTGTTGGCGATATAGTTCTCAGATGTACACTGATCACTGTGCTCCAGATGAGTTTCTTTTCAGTGTGTCTGCTCTGCACTGCTCTGATCTTCCTTCTTTTTCCTTCCTTACTGTTCTTTCAAAGCACCAAGTCTTCTCCTATGATGTTCCATTGAGCCTCTTTGTCAGTTTTGTCCTTATTACCTGTTCAAGTGTCTGTACTCTGGTTCTCCCTCTGCACACAAGTTAGAGAAAATTGAAATTCTTTCAAGTTTAGTCAAATAATTGTCGCAAAATGTTTCTGGTTAAGTCAATCTGAGTTAGATAATATGAACACCTGCTTTATTTGATGACAAGTTCTATCTCTTTATAGATGCCTGTTAAAGATACACTTTTTCACAAATCTAACTTTCTATTCACTGATCTAACTTAGCTATTTAGGCAGCCAATGTTTCATATTTTGCAGCAAGTTTACTGAGTAGTAGGATGTATCATCACCTTTGTAATGCAAACTGGAAGTGAAAAAATATATGTAAGAAGAATATAGTTGAAATAGAATATGGTTGACATGAGTTTGACTGGCATTTTTTGCTAAGTGAACTTCCTTAGTAGGTTATATATAGTGAGTTGTGCATAATCACAGATGATTTTGTATTCCTGAGACAGTTCCTCAGATGTGTTGATTATCTGCAAACCCTGGGATTTATATGTTTGGATGGTATATGTGGTATTCCATTCTCTGGACTACTTTTTCAACATCTGATAAAAGGAGAACCAGATGCTGACAAAAACTTTCCTTGTACTTAGAGAACTATTATCTCTTCTCACCAGTTCAACATTATGATCTCTGTTCTGTCTTGAGATGTTTTTTTTGGTTGTTGCTTTGATGGCTGATTAGAAGAAAATATATAAAGCTCCAATACGTCTGTTTTTTTTTTAATGAAGCATATCTTATCTCTTCAGTAGACATCCTTTTTATATAAAACTATCCCTTCCATGTTTTCACATAGTAAAACAGATATATCAAAACATGACCATCTCACAGAAAATTTGGAACTTTGTGTATTGCGGAGCATGTAAATGCCATGAAAGATAAGATTATTGGGTATGTTCACTGATTAGGAAAGGTTTAATGTCACCAAATCTTGCCACAGGGTATATTAGTTATAATACATATTTTGACTGCTTTTTGATGACCAGGCAGCTGCAGGTTTGTGCATTTGCATCAACACTTGCTACCTGTTTCACTGCTGTAATTAATGTCAAAATGACAAATACAGACTTGAGGCAGTTTATAAAATCTGTTGGCATTGCAGAAATATGCTTACTATAGTTGTAGTAGACAGATGATGAGTATGAGGGAAGGGAGATAAATATATTATCTGAATTTTATTCCTAGATCTAGAAATGGAATAATGTATTCCCAGTACAGAGTCTGTTTTGGTCGACTGGTCCATGTTGTTTTCAAATAGTCAGATAATTTGTTCATTTACTCCTCTGCAAAAGTTTCTAATGGCTTTAAAGTCAGGCTAAACTTTTGATTAACATTTAAAAATGTGGGAACTTCTGGAAACCTTTTACATTTTTGAATAGCTTTATGCTTGGTGGAGAAATGTTGAGGTATATGATACACTATGTCATCACTTATGAATTTGTTTAAAAAAATTATAAACTTCATAGTTTTAATAGTCCTAAGGACAAACCCTTGTATTGTCAGAATGATAATACTATATATTAATGAATCTTCATATTTGCTTAGATTCCAATTTTAGGAAACATTTTTATGTGATGTCCAAAAAGCTAGTCTGAAATTAGCAGGAATTGCAGAAACAGTACCTGAAAAGATCATTATTTTATGTTTGATAGTTGGATGACAGTAAGACCAGGAAAATAAGCAGATGGTCAGACAAATCAAGGTCTTGACTGACAGAAACATGGGACACAGTTCAATTTTTAAAGATTATTATTTTAATATTTAATAGCATTTTGAACCTTTGCCCAGAGATCCATTTTCTTGTAGCTCAGAAACAAGCACTTCCTCCAGGTCTGCAATGAGGATGCATTAAATAACAGGAAGAAGAAGATAACAGGCAGGAAAAAGGGACTAGAATGAAATACTAATTTAGAAATCCAGAAAAGGCAAAAAAAGCCAAGTTCCTGTTAAATGCCCTTGAAAGCCATGCTCCCTGCTAGTTAGTCTCACTTGCTTTTACTGGATTCCCCCAGTGTGGTTAATGGCTCCATCTGTTAGACAGCTAGCAGTTCTTCCTTTGCTCTTTTCTGCCTCTGATCTAGTTGGCTGTAGTTCAGTGTCCTCTCCACTTCTTCAGTGAGTTCAGAATAAGATAAATGACAAATCAAGTCTTTGCTAATGAAAAAGTGACTACTCCTGGATTGGAGCACTTTCTTTATCTTCCTATAAAAAAAACCCAAACAAATGCCTGTGCTGGTTTTGTTTATAATCCCTTATATTAACTTTAAAAAATCTATATTTAGTCAGAATGCCATCCACCTGATAATACTTTGTTCCTGGAAAAATGGGTGCTGTTTGGTTCTCCATCCCTGAGTTGCGTTTCCCTCTGCTCTACAGTTAAGCTGTTATTTAAGAAAAGGTTCTGAAATATATCATGTATCAATGAGACCTGCTTTGACCTGATACTTTGTCTCTCTCCAGTCAATGCTGAAACCTTTCATAGCTTTCCAAATACGTGTGGAGCATTCAGTATCTTAGTACCAATACCCCTGCTTCTCATCTGTGTTGTGGCTTTTGTCACATCTTTTGCTGTGTCCTCAAATATATTCTGCCAAGGGAGTTAGTAAGTATCTGCATAATGTTAGAGGATGGTAAATAGTGGCAAGAGTGTGTTTTTTAATATTTCAAACTTTGAAATTCTTTAATTTTGCTATTTTTTTGACTCAACATTAAATTTAGGGAAATGAATTGGATTTGGACTTTTGTATCCCTTGCACAGTTCATTTTTTCTAAATTTTGATGGTAAAAGCCTGTGTTTGCTCACAAGAAGACTCTATCTCAAACTTGTGGCTGTTAAAGGCTTGTGTTCTTCTACTACTGCAGCAGAAAACTTAGTTGTTTTAGTCTATCTAGCTGATTATCTGTTGGAGTATGTAGAGATTCCCTTTAAATTGGTGAGCAACTGAGAGAGTGGCAGGTAGAATGGTCTGGTTACAATAATCTGTGCTATTAAGGCTAAGGGAGAAGAGGCAGAGAGCTATAATGAGAGCTTGATGGGAGCATAATTGGAGAGAAGCTTGACATAGTGATTTACAGGCACTAGTGAAGCGTTGTGAGTGGGCATAAAGCCAGAGCTGAGCAGCTACAGTAGGTTTTCATGTGCTTGTGGCAGAACAACATTTCCTTTTTTGTGACCAAATTTGAATTGCGCTTTTATATCTGTTGGTTTCACACTGAGGTCCTTTTCTTTAATTGATTTCTAACAAGTTCTCCTTTGAATTGTCTTTATTTAAAATTATGCTGTCAGAAGGGAGAAGATAAAATTATATGATAATACCTGGTTTCCTAAAACATAGAGAAGGCTCAGATGCTCAGTGACTTTTGCAAGGCTTCAATAAGGGCTCTGAGCAAACCCCCCAAAGAAGGCAAAGACAGGGACCTGGAGAAGATAACAGGCCCCACTGCAGGTGAATATCATGTTTGAGATCATGTAAGGAACCTGAAGGTTACAAGCACAGGTTGATGTTATTTCCTTTCCATCATTTAGTAGCTGTGAAGCAGAACATTGCAGAAGTGAAATATTAAACCAGAGGGAAAGTTAGTAAACTTCAGTGATGAAGTCTTCTTTTGGAATGAATTTTTAATCTTCTCCAGTTGGTCTCAAGAGCTCTTTTTCTGTCGATGCTCAAAAGTATAATGAATTCACATCCCATGCTCAGCAATGCAAGATCACAATGTGAGAGTCCTTTTGGGTTTCTTTCTTCACTACTCTAAATATTTCCTTTATAAAGTAAGTTTTAGATGTATTGATCATCTGAGAATTTAGTGGTGTATGACTTTTTCCATAATTTGCTGGAAGGCTCTGTCTACTCTCATGATATATGGAAATACTTAATAGCCTTTTGCACTACAGCTGAAACAGTATAGGAAATGTTGCCTATCATGGGCACTTAATATATAGAAAATGGGGGTTTGTAGCTATGTGGCTGCTATTCCTTGGTAATTGCCATATTTCGGCAATTACTGGCCTTCAGTGGCATGCTCTCTGGCCTCTGTCCCTTTAGAGAGGAGCATTTCTCTTCAGGGACAGGAAGAAGAGAGAGAGACTTACAAATTTAGAAAATAAGCTAACAAAATATTAGTAAAGCAATAAGAAAAAAAATTTAAGAGTATACAATATATGCAAAAGTCTGTCAAGCTCACAGGAAGCCAATCACATCACCAACAGATGCATGGAAAGTCCCAAACTGAACTCTGTGAAAGGAACTGCATTCTGGATCTGCGTTCAGGAGCACTCTCTGAAGAATCAAAGGTCCTTGGATGGTAGCTGTTCAAGGGAGCTGACCTTGTGTTCCCTCACCTTTATACTGAGCATGATAACACCAGGATGAAGTTCCCCATTGACCAGTTTTGTCTCCTGTCCTGTCTGCTCCTCCCTGCAGCTGTGACTCCTCTAAGCCTTTCCACCACTGATCTTTCACTGTAGCACGCAACAAAGTGAGTTGACCTCAACTGTGGCTCTTGTGGCAAGAGGCTCTCTGCATGCCCTTCCTTGGCATGAATTATAAACACAGGATCTTACACACTGTTTGCTGCCAGAGTGATATTAAATATGCCATTAATTTCAGAGAGTACAGTTAGTTAGGAGAGTCTTAGCTGAAAAGTGAAATTACCCAACAGAAAGTTGCATTTTACTTCAAATCAGAGCATAATATTCATGGTGGCAATTGAGAAGTGACAGTGTAACAACTTAGACTGTGCTGAGTTAGCCCCTACTATATGTATTTTTGGGTGGACCTACACTTTTATTTTGAAGATGGGGAATGTCATAAAATAACGTGATGTTATCTGCCAAATAATTTTCATTTTACATGTCATTGATTTTAGCTGTTCTTCAAAAAAGCATAATGCAGTTGCATTTCTTCTTGTTTCTTATTGATAGATGTGAAATATTTTGCAGCTGGAATTTTGGTCTGGAAAAACACATACCGCTTGTAGAGTCTTCAGAGTGTCTGAATATAAACAAAATATAAAACCTATGTGTTTGGTTATGATGCTGAAGATTTTATGAATATTGGCGCCCTTTTAAATACTTTCAGTTAGTTGCTGAGAAATGCTGATTTTTTCTGGACAGGTTTAATAGAAAGAACTAATGGATGTTTTGTTTAAGTTTTAATTGCACAATTATATAATCTGGTTTTGGAGAAAGCTTCATGAGCATGTCTGTCTTCCTTCTGCTGCTTTCTTTTCCTGCTTCTCTCATTGCCCTTGTTTCTAAATCCAATTTTCATATCATTTGGAATGTCAGTTTCTTGTTCCAGCAGTATTGGTATCCAGCTGAGTCTGTGGCAGCTTGAATAACTTTGTCTCTGAAATCTGTCCCTTTTTTTATTTTTCAGTTTCACTTCCTTCATCTGTCTCAACTCAAGTTAACTGGAGGACAAAACTCTTTCATCTTTACATTTTGGTAATAGGAAATTTCTTTGAGAGTGTGTTTAAGGCTGTCCTTTCTCAGTTTCTTTGTTTGCCTGTCAATTCAGTGGCTATTAGTGACACTCGCTGCTGCTGCTTCTTTGTACTGGTGACCTGAATCTTGAATTGATTTAACTTGATCTTTCTTTGGTTTTGTGTCATCTAAGCATTGTCATATTCGACTCTGTTCCAGTGTGTATGATGCCTCCAAATCAAAGCAGGTTACAAAAGTTATTGAAAGATAAATTCATCAGTACAGTTTGAAGTGAAGTTTTATAATCAAGAGCAGTGATTCTCCTTTACTAGTTTTGTTCCTTTGGTGGTTTTACTCTCTTTGCTGCTGATTATGAAGAATGCTGCTGGCATGCTTCTTCATTCTGACAACTGTGGAGTAGCTGCAGAATAGAAATATTAGAGCTTCAAAGGTCAAATTATTTAGTGAGATGATGTACTTTTAGTGAGATGATATACTTTAATTATACTAAAAAATAATAGTATAAGACTCTTTGCCCTAATTCTCTCAAAAAATACTACATTGCAAGTGTATTAAGAATGAGATATTTGAAAACAATACTACCAATAAAACATTTCCTTGATGCAATGAATTTTTTCAACTAGTTTGTCTCAAATGTTTTCTCAATTTTTTCCTTGTTTATTCATTGAATGTAGATAGATGATTCTTAATTGCATTTTTTTTTTTAAGATGCTGGGCATTAAAAAAAAAAGTTATCTTTTTGACATCATCTTGAGACAACTAAAGCAATTTTCAGTCAGTTCAGTGAGAATTAGAATGTTTAAATCTTTGTGACCTAATTCACTGTGCAACTGGAGAAAATATTTCCCCCGTTTTTATTTGAGTCTGTCCACTTTACATACATGATGAGTTTAACAGCAGATGAGAGTCTGGATCTCTGCTTGTATGTAAGTCCCCATTTTAGTTGCAGTTGTTTTGTGCTACTGGTAGGAAAAATCAGGTCAATAATTTGCAATTTATAGCGTGCCAGTGAGACTATATGATGTTATCTCTTCTTGAATGAACAAAAGTTAACACAGCATGAGAATAAGTTGAATTCTATTCAGCTTCCTTATTCAGCTTAAAAAAATTTAAGTGGGTATTTGGAGTTTAGAGCACTAATAGTTATAGAAATGAATAATTTGTTTGCCAGAAATAGGCCAAATTGAGATTAGCTTTTATGTTATAACAATGATTTATAGCAGTTTATTTTCCACTAAGGACTGGTTATTGTATAATTTTTTCCTATGTCTATTCCTGTTAGTTTTGCCAAAATCCAGATTCATGATGCATGAAAGGAATGGATTTTATTCTGACTTTTATGATTGCAAAAGAACTATTAGCTAGGAGTTAAGCCTGCTCCAGATCTCAGAGCCAATGTGAAGCTTATGCACAGTGAGGGTTTATTTTATTTTAGAGCTTGAGTGAGATTTGAGAAGGGAAATACAGAGTCTATTTGGAGAAATTCTTGGTGTTCTTTGTATTGAACTAAGAGTGAATTTACAATGTGTTTCATTTTAGGGACAAGTGCCTGTGATAAGCTAGGGAGAGCACAGATTGGCTTTTAGTTAATGGAAATGGTACTCTCATTCAGCATTCCTTCTAATCATTGATGTAGCTGGCTGGTGCTCCTCTGACCTCGTGGTATGCCTGGGCAGAGAACCACTCTGACAGAAACCCTGTCCAAATTGACTGGTGTTCTGCTTAGTTAGTACTTTACTAATTTAGCTACTGATTTAGCTCTGCAGTAGTTTCTCTAACCTACTGAGTTGGGTATGTGATATTTCTTCATTTACAAAGCATGGTTGATAACAGGGATGATTCCAGTTAAAAGTTCAGATGAAGCCAGAAGGTGCAGACTTTGCAGGATCCTTGAAAGACAATGGTGGAGATGTACTCAGTTTGCACCAGGTCACTGGGCTGGCCTTGGCAGATACAGCCACTTTGATGGTGCTTCAGAGCATGTTTCTCAGAGTAAATGGAGGGCTGCTTTGCACAGATGCAAATAGCAGCATAGACTGGCCATGTGCAGTGGTGCTGATAAGAATTATGAAAGACACCAATGACTTGATCAGATAGAGTTTCTCCTTCAGTTTTCTCAGTACTCAGGTTGATTGATGCTCACATAGCAGCTACTTAATGTCTGGCTTTATGTGACCTCATGCCATGGCTGCTACATGGAGATTAGGCATTGTGGAAAGAATTCTTGAGCACATGCTGTGGACTATTACATGATGCAGAAGAGTAATAGAACTGACATACAGTTACACAGATGCAAGGCTTTTATTACCTTTTTTTAAAAAACATCTGTATTTCTAATACTTGAATTCCCCAACCACTTGCTTTTGATTGAATAGATGTTTTCACTTAGCCCATCCATGAGCACAGAAACTTTGCAGGCCTTTTCTTCTAGAGCTAGTAAGGCAGAAGTGAGCAGTGATTTCCTTTGCTGGCCAGCAGTCGCAGTGGGACAAGACTCATGGTTTGTTGCTGGCTTCATTAGCTACAGTTGACAGCAAGAGAGGGTTAGCTCTGTGACTCTGCACTTTACTCCTCCTGCCATGTAGCCACAATGAGACTTTTCTATTCTGATTTAAAAGTCTCTCACCCTGATGCTTCCCTTTGTTTGTCATACCAGCTTTCCCTCACAGTCTAACTACTGAAACTTCCCTGAAAGCTACTTTCAAGACCATAACCAGCCCTGGTGTAAGTGAAAGCAAAGTAATTAAACATGTTGCAAGAGTAAACAATGGTAGAATCCTATGAAGTATTGCTGGCTGCAAATCTCATCAAATTTTGTCTCTTTTCAAATGCCAGTACAACTAAGTATTTTCCTGCAAGCCCTGAAGGTCTGTTTTGTCTGCTGGCTGTTTTGTATCGTTATACAAACGTAGGTAAGTTTTCTTACTTTTCAGATTAAGGGTTTTTTTCTCCCTTTTCTTTGTAGTTAATATATTTGTTATCTCAGATGCAGAACGTTTTGTTTCTTCAGTGACTCATTGTTCAGTGGATACAGTAGTGGACTACAAAGTGCCCAAAAGAGAAAAACATTTTAACTACTCATTGTGCACTTGATATGTATACTTGGTGACTCCTTCAGTATTGCTTGCTATGACACAGACCAAGTAACTTATATTTTAGCATCTGTCTGTCTATTTTAGCAAAGCATTAAATGGCAAGAGAACAGCTGTGACATTTTTTTCCTGTGAAGTAAATAGTGTTAATTATGATTGGTTTCAGTAGCTGCTGACATGTCCTAGAGCTATTAGAACACTGATTACAGGTTTTCTCATACATGTACATTTCATACATGTAAAAAAAAGGGCAAGTTTTCTTATGCATTATAAAATAATGTCACACAGATGAATTCTGTTTTAGTTTTTTTTTTTCCCAGAAGTACTGTGTATATGTGGTTTGAGGGAAATGGTATGTGCTAATCAGACCTCCTTTCTTTAACTGTCTATGCTCATAATCTTCCAAATCGTGGTCATGGGTGCTATTACTCCTATTACTCAGATAAAGAATTAAAGGAAAATAAGATTGTTTTTTCTGTCTCATTGTAAAATTCCTTAAGAACATAAAATAGAAGATTCAGAGTTGATTATATTACAAATAATAAATCCATATTTTCCTGGGATTAGTTTTTCTGCATTCAGTAGTGTTTCCAAGGTGATGAAAGTCAAGAGAGCTACTGATTCTGTGTAACTTATGGATGTAGACAAGAAAATCTTTGAAGACTAAAACTAGTAATTTTAATAGTGAGGTGAAGTTTTGTGATTCGGTGTGCATGGTTCACATTATGCTGTTGGTTGCTTTGCTGTATCGTAATGGTGAGAAGGCTTAATGCTTAAAGGTATCTGATAAGTCTTCACAAAAAAGTGGATTGGGGGAAGATTTTAACAATATTTAAGACCAGTTTCCAATGTGGAAAGGCTTGTCTTCTGCTTAGATGTGGATTTACCTGGTATGTAATTCTAGCTAGTCTAGTCTTGTATATTTAATTTTTCTGGCTTATGAAAGTTTAATCTATAGTATCAGGCTCTTGCAATGTGTTTTGTAGTCTGTTTGTGACTGCAATGAAGTATTTGTTTGGGAGATGCTGAGAAATATGAATCTGTATTATAATCAATTTGGAACAGCAGTTTTCTGCTGCCTGCCCTCACAAGGTATGCTCTGACAATAATACAGATGCATTTCTAAAATAACGTAGGTGGCTGTTTACAAGTCTGCAAGCAACCTTCACTCCCTGCAAGTGTTTGCAGGGAACAGCGTCAGTGACAGATGCCCTAGAAATAAGGAAGCAGAGCGTGTGTGTGTTGCTATGGAAGCTATTCTACTCTTTGATGCTCACTGTATTTAGAGGAGCTTTGGAGCCAATCAAAGCAGCTCCCCCTACCAATTTCCTTTTGAGGGGCAAATCTTGTCTATCAGCACACAGCCTAAGCAAGTTGAGAACTCCAAGAGCCAAAACTGAAGTATTGTGATCTTTGGTGTAGCTGCTCAGCTACTTTGCAGCCACTCTGCAAGTTGCCAAAGCAGTGCTAGTGTTTGTTACATTCTCAGTGGGAAATTGCAAGTTTGTGGGAGTTGAGTTTCTAGCTCTGGTACACACTTAAGGAGAAGTCCTGTACTACTGAGGGTTACTTCTGTGTGTCACTTTCACATGTTCAAATGAATGGTTTCTTTCTCCCACACGCTGTCTAATCTTTTCAGACTGTAAGTGCTGCTATGCAAATCTTATCTGAATGCCTTTGGTACGTCAAGTATGATGGGACTCCATTCTTAAAGCTGCTGGAATGTGAACAGCAGTGTCTTCAGAACCATGTCCCTCCTGCCCCAGGAGATGTCTGAGATGGGAAAGATTTTCTGTAGGAGACTGGGGACTAGGAGTAATGGATGCAAATCGTAAGAGGGTAGATTTAAGCTGGAGATAAAGAAGTTTTTTACTGTGAGGGTGGTGAGACTGTGGAACAGGTTGCCATCTTCCCTGAAGATGTTTAAGGTCAGTCTGGATGAGGCATTGAGCAGCCTGGTCTAGTGGGAGGTGTCCTTGCTGATGGCAGAGGGATTGGAACTAGATGATCTTTATGTTCCCTTCCTACCCAAATCATTCTATGATTATACGATTTTGTTTTTATTTTCTGAAAGATGTGATTTTGCATGCTCTACTCTTGCTTTAGATGCAGTAAAAACTGCCAGGTTTCAGTGTCCTGGAAGGTGAAGAAAATAAAGAATTGACTGCTGCAATGGAGCTAAGATAGAAAAAACAACATCATTTGGCTATTAAACATTTATGCATGAGTGTGTTTTGAAGGCTGTGTAGTCCTTACTACTATTTTTTTTTTCTCTCCATTTTTTTCCCCATTGCACTGTTATAGAGGTGAGTGTGATAAATTCCCTTACACGGTTTACATTTTTGTGATGCTGAATAATTACTGGTTTTCCCAGTGGAGATTAGCACCAATTTCAAATGAAATTTTAAAATAGCTGAAGCAGTTTCTGTTTTAAGTATTTCACAGACTCACAGGATGTCTGGGTTTGGAAGGGACATCAAGAGATCTCCTGTTCCCTCAGCCTTTCCTCTTAAGGGAGATGCTCCTTCATCATCTTTGTGGCTCTGCAGTGGACTTTCAAGGAATTCCCTGTCCTTCTTGAACTGAAGGCCCCATAACTGGGCACAATACTACAGATATGGTCTCACCAGGGCACAGTAGAGGGGGAGGAGAACCTCTCTCAACCTACTGACTATGTGCATTCTAATATACTCCAGGAAGGGAAGAAGTTGTGACAGCAAAGGGAGAATATTGTACTGTATTGTGCTTGACATAAACAGGCAAATTTGACTTTTTTTCATTTTAAGCTATGGAGAGTGTGTGTGTGCATGTGGACACGCACTTTTGGTTATAAATGAACAAGGGCACAATAGAAAGAAGCTGAGCCAAGCCTGACTGACCAAACTCATGGGCTTAAACCTCACTCTGCAATGGGAGCAGATGAAAGGGCAAGGAAAAGGAAGGAGACTCGGAGGAGAACTAAACGAGGCTGAGAGAGATATTAGAAGGTGTTTCATTTGAAACCACTTGTCCTAACTGTGAAGACTGAATGCTTTTGAAGGTAGAAGGAATTTACAGATTCTGACATATTGTCCCCAAGCAAAAATAATGCATGCTTCTGATTGCACTCTGCCTGCCTTTGAGTCTTTTTCCACTTTGTAAAGATCGTTATCCTTCTGTGAGGTTTGGTGTGGCTCCAGTTATCTACTCAGGAGCACAGGCACTGTCTGACTCTGTAAAATAATTTTCACATGAAGCAGTACTCAGGTCATGATTGCTGTTCAGGTGTCCCTTTCTAGTGTTACTATTTTTCTCTCAAATAGAGGAAAGAAATAGAGGGAGCAGAAGAAAATTAGGAAGAAAAAGGCCAAGGCTTTTTCTGTTATTCTTGGCTTCCACTCTTATTTGTGTACTGAGGTTTGTCAATGTGGTTTCACTGGGAGCCAGGCCACTGCTTTAGGCTATCTCAGATCTCCTGGGATGCTACAATTAGTGTTATCACCTTACCATACTTCCCAGCTTCATTTGGCAACTTTTTCTTTACTTCCTATATTTTTTTGATGTTGGGTTTTAAAAGCTTCTAGTTATGGTTTATTTCTCTCTAACCATAATTACTCCAATTGAGAAATGCATACCAGAGGGTATTTTTAAGAATAAACATATTTGGTAATTTGTAGGCTATTTCTGCATTTTGTGTGACCAGAGGGTATAATCAAGGGTCTTTTTGTGGCCCTACATTTGGGAATTTGGGAAAGAAATAATTAGGTAAGCTGTATAAAATCCAAAATGTCCATAACAAGGAAACATGATTTGCATGTGTTTTGCTTCCCAAACTGAAATAAAGCTACATCAAGTATTTTTGCCTGTATTTTTTAAAATGTGGAGAATGTGTGCTGCTTATAAGATCAGCAATGGAAAGTTTAGTATCCCAAACTAGCAATTTTTTTTCACCCCTTCCTTTAAGAGAGGCTGAATTTCTTTTTTCAAAATCCCTCAAGAAAATGCTGTCTTTTGTGCCAGGTTTCGGCCCCTGAAACACTTATTTAGTAATAGGCTCAGTGGAAAAGAGGCTTACAGGAAAAGTGCTGACACAATTTTAACCATGGTGGCACAATTAGTTTAGATGCAGGTTTGTTCTAATCCCAAAACAATAACAGAAAATTGTCACGTCAAACAAATTCCGCTTATCTTATCTATCATGATGTCCCAGGATTATAAGTCTATGTATGATAATTAGTCTTCAGTTAAGCTTTTCAATATTAAAATTGAGTCCTGCTTGGTAAGTAATTCAGTGCAGAGACTCTGAGAGTGAGTTAGCCGAAGATAAAGCACAGAATAATTATATCCTTAAGGAGACAGCAATGTCATTCATGTATGTACTACTCACACTCATATGCAAAGTTTCCATTCTTGTTTAAAAGTTGACCAGATTAAGTCCTTTTATTGTTACAATAACATGAAGTACTAAATGGGCAACAGTAACCCTTCCTGACCAACACTTAGATAGAAAAATTGCAGGATACTTGGCATAAGGAAAGAGACTTTTAACTTTTTTCTGAAGTTTTGGACTTTTTATGATGTTGTCACCTGGAGGGAGTTGTAACCCAATATTTGAGTGCGTAGAATTTTTCTTTTGTCTTCATAATTATCTATTTTACTATCCAAAGTGTAAAAAATCTTATGGAAACTGATAGATATAATTATAAATTTGCATACAAAAGGAAACAATGGAATCACATTTTAAAAAATGTATTTAATAGAACAAATTTTTTTTAGGGTTTTGAGGTTAACAGATGCTGATATCGCTATGAAAGGAATAGGAGTTAACTTGGTTGTGGTAAAGGTGTGACACATTTCTTTCTCACATACAAAAGTCTTTGCACAGAGCTCAGAGTGCTTAGTTTCTCTTTTCATATCTCTTAAAAATTTGAGTGCTATGCTTTAAGAGTTATGCCCAATCTAAGGCTTGGCATATGGGATTGATTGCCTTGTCACCTGGCTGTAGTTCCTGATGGTAGTTGCACAGTTTTTCATGAGATGTGCTCTATTTTTCTACATAAATGTGTTGTTTCATTCTTGCTCTGTCCTGTTTTTAATTTCAATTTTAAGTTGGAGAAGAGCTTAATAAGGATGTAGTCATTGAACAAGCTTATTATCACAGAGGAGCTGAAAATCCCTTTCGTTTCTTTATTGTTTTCTTTATTTTGTGCTACCAGTCTTAGTGTTTTGAGACTAAACTCTGCCTCCTTCCTATGAGAGAGGAGATAAATTGTTCCAGATGAGGCTGCAGTGCTTACTGCTATTGTGCAAAAAGCGTTTTATACGTGCAGCTAATGGGAACTTTGCAGAATGTGTGTGTGCAGAGAGCACTAGTTAAAACTTCCCCCAGTGAGCTTTTGTTTGAGCGTTTGGCAGAAACAAAAGAGCAGTTTCCACACCGAATGTGTGCTTGTTGAGAATGAACTATGTTTATACAGAGATTGGAATCCAAACTCAAATAAGAGCTTTTCCTTGATGGTGATGTGTTTCTCCCGTCAGGTTCCATTGCCTGTTTTATCTATGATCTTATAACCCATATTAGTGGAAAACCTGAGTCCTAAACTAGAGTATTATGATCAAAGTTAGGACCTGAGCTGCGTCAGGGGAATATGAGGATGATATTGCCTCCCTTCCACAGAATGTCATTGTTTTATTTAGATTAGTTTCAGAGTGTGGTCAATTCTGACCATATCCTTTAAATATCTATACAAATAATATGAAATGAGGTAGCAAATCAACTTGCTGTGTCATTGTTCCTACAAGATTTTTGCAAAGGTAAGTAAAGGAGACGGGAGACACAGCTACATAATAAAGCCTGTTTAGACTATAAACTGTAAAATATTACAGTCTAGTCTGTACTTAATTTTTTTACTCTGAAGCCAGTGTAGTAATCACAGAAAGTAATGACACCTCCCGTGCAAGGGTGGTTCTTCCTGCAGTATTTCTCCTCCACCAGATCTGGTGTAAGATCATTTCTCCTAAACTAATCAGTAGCCTCTGAAGTAACAGCTTATGAATCGTTCAAATGCATCATTTATTTATTTAGTCACATCTGTTTATCAGGGAAGGCACGTTTCATTCATCTTTTCCCAGTATCCTCTGTCAGGCTTTGCCTGGTCACCATCACTTTTTGCTAATGCTGGTAAATTATTTGGGGCAAGCTGAGCATACTCAGCTGTGAAAACCTAGAAGCCAAGCCAAGTTCACTGCTGCAGGTAGCTCTTCTGCAATGGAGAAAATAACTTTATTACGTGGCTGAGTGGTTGAAGGCTTTGGAGATGTGAAATGTTATACTTTGTTTGGTTTTGCTGAGTAAAGCAAAAAGATAAAGGCCAGGCAATTATCTTTGCCTTCAGTGGTAGTTATTTGGCTGAATTCCCTGGTGGGTCTTGAGAAACTTGATGCTTCTCTGCAGTCTTTAAAAAAAAAACAAAACCAAACCCTCTTACCAAAGGCAGAGATTTAAGAGCTCTTCAAATTCAGAACTATTGTACTTTTCAGTTCCTTTTGTTTGAAATACTATGGGAAAGCCTCTAACTTTATTTTTTTGTTTTTATTGGAGTTAAGCACAGAAAATAGAATTCATCAGTTTTCAATTTCTCCCACCCCCATTCACATTCCAGTTTTGAAGTTTTTCTTACATTGCTTGCAACTATTTTATGCACTTTGGGTACATCTTGATAAACTAATAATGATGAAAAATTTATTATTGCTGGGGACGATGCAGCCTGATTAACTGATTAACTGATTTTGTTTTCTAGAAACTGAAGGAAGAGCAGCTCAGGAAGTACATGTGAATGTTTTCCAACACTTTCAGTAAATAGTGAGGTAGGAGAACTTTTTCATGCTCAGGACATTTGCCTCATTGTTTATTTTAAGCTTTGTGTCCCTTGTTTCCTCTCAGGCATTTCATTAGTATTTGTCTATATTCAGAAGGATCTGAGCTTTAATACTTGGTGACCTGCTTCCTCTTTGAGTAATCCCATCTCTCTCATTAGCAATGAATAAATGAACCTTCAGTTCTGGTCATACATCCCGAAGTAGCTTTTATAAGAAAGAATTCCCTGAACACGTTTTGAGTTTAATTAGTGGCTTTCAAGCAGTAGATTTTTGCATGCATATTGCATCAAATCAGCCCTACCTAAGTTAATGTGCCAGTTAGGGATTAGAAAAATGTTCTGTCTGGATATTACATTTAAAAATTTTGCAAAGATTTTGTTGTTTTGATACATCTTTATATATACACTATTCCAAATGGCTGAAACTTCTAGAAACATTCAGAAATTCAGAGCTTTTGTTCTAGTACTTTTGTCATTTTGGGCCAGGTTCTCAGCTTGTGTAGTACAACTCTCTTGTGTTTACTCCACTAGATCTTTACAAGTTTATGACAGCTGGAGATAGTCTAGGACTTCTCAGGTCTTGTTGTAGCCACGATGCCTACAAAAACTGAGCTCACTTCTAACACCTTCTAGTAAATCTCCAGTGTTTTTTCATTGACTGTGGGGCTCAGCAAGTCTTTAAGAAACAAATAAACCAGCCAAAGAACTGCACTGGGTGGCACTGATTAATGTGGCTTCACATTCAAGTTTTTCTTGCCTAGTTCCTCTGTTCTCAAAGGAAAATTGCTAATTTCTAATTGCTTCTATAGAGGGGAGAAGAGAGGGAAAAAAATACCATCTAGGCAGAAAAATAAGTTCTAGAAAGATAAGGTCACTTGATTTTTTTTTTTAATAAACGGATGTGCTTGCATGGTCTGAGAGAAAAAAAGTGGGACACTTTAGGGTTTTCTCATAAAGAAATTTATTTGTGAACTTTTATGTCTGTCACAGAGGTGCCAGATTTGTAAACCATCAGAGCCAGAAGATTTTTTTACTCATTTACTCTTACACTTCTGTGAGAAAAATGAGGGGTAATTACTCAAATTCACACTGTCCTTAAGGACGAGTAGCATGAGTGGGAAAGTACCCATCTAGAAAACTTTAACTAAATTTCACTAACTTTTTTCTTATGTGTGGCTGTTAATATCCTGATGTAGCTTGTAGGGAAGTGTCCTGAATGAATGTGTGTGTGAGAGTACCATATGAAATAACCTAGATGAAAATGTATTTTAGGGTGGCTGATACAGAACTTACTCTATGAAGTGGACATTGCTTCATCCAGTTGGTATGAGGGATAGGAGGTGGGCTTGTTTTTGGGATGTCTTTACTCCAGCTATTCTTTTGGTTTTGTATTCAGACATATGGCTTTCTTGCCAAACAGTGGAAACTGAACAGTGTCTAGAGGGGAAAGCATAAGCAATTGAACTGGAGATGCTGAATCAGTTAGGACATGTTTTGGCATCCCTGCTTTACATCTTGTATATTTAAGACTGGCCAGAAATGAGGGGATGATTTTAAACCCACTTTCACGTGCATGAATGGATGATAACTTCTTCTCAAAGAAAATGAAATATCTACAATCTATTTTAAAACAATAGTACTGAATTCCTCAGCAGCACTGCAGAACATGTATTCAGTGAGGGTGAAATAATGCTATTTGCAAGCACTTGTGCTCTCTGGTTGTTCCATTGCTTGGTTGCAGTGGAAGGGGACTGGTGCTTGCAAACACTTTAACTTGCTGCCTCCAAGGACTGTAATAGCAGCTGCGATTTGCCTGCCACACTTTTTTTTAACTCCTTCGGAATAAATCAAGATCAGAAAATATATGGGACTTGTATTTTAGCATCCCCCTCCTCCTTTTGTTTTTGCTTTGCTGCCTTTCCTTCTCCTTCCATTCCCCCAATCTTTGTTGTCTTTTGAGCTGGGTTTCTTAGAAGGACAAAGCCCAAAGACTGTATCTGTTCCATGCCTGGTGCTCTGCTGAGTCATTAATACATGTCAGTTGTAAGAAACTATTTGCTTTAGCTGTCTAGGTTGTATGCACACACCTCTGTCTTTTCATTGGAGCTTACTCTTAATTGTCGGGAATAATGTAGTTTGCTCTTGTTTTCTTTAAAGACTTCTTTTTCCAAGTTCCAAATAGTCTGTAGACAAAGTCAGAACACTGAGTTTCAAGGGAAAAGTTCACAATGAACTGGTGACCCGACATAATCAGAGAGCTTGTACTGTTGGTACTTTGGTATTTGGCTAGAACTCAGTGAAATAGAGGATATATAATGCAAGTTGAAAAC
Source organism: Turnix velox (assembly GCA_013400935.1). Taxonomy (NCBI): domain Eukaryota; kingdom Metazoa; phylum Chordata; class Aves; order Charadriiformes; family Turnicidae; genus Turnix; species Turnix velox. The sequence goes on along the minus strand of VZTY01016788.1, from coordinate 77,852 downwards.
ATGTCAAAGTGGTAGACATTTAAACAAGATGTTCTGCATCTGAAAGCAGAGGCTACAAACCTGTCCTGGTTTCTGTATCTAGAGGAGGAGTAATTGGCTGATTCTGATCTGAATAAATCTGAATCCAGTGCCCTTTTCCCCCAAAATGGGTCAAATGTCTAGCAGGAATTTGACTCCAGACTTCCTTTCAGACATATCTAAATTTACTATCCTGTTGTTGCATCCTTGTTTTCTCTAAAATGCACATTTCCTGAGTATGATAAGAGTAAAAATGTACCATGCCTATGAAGAATTAGAGACTGCTTTTCAAATGGTAACTAAATGGCTTTAGTTGCACCCAGACTTTCCTTTGTTTCCTTTCTCATATTTTTCAAAGCTTTTATAATATAAAATTTGAGGACAAATCAATTAAAAAAGAAAATCCAAACCTGCCCTGCAGTTAATCTGACCAATGTTCTAAAAGCTTATACTATTTTCTGAAAGTATGAGTTCTTAAGATTTGCCATACTTAACTGTATATACTGATTGATTTGATTCTTTGTAGATGTTCCCTCTAAATTTTTTCTCAACATTTTAATGGTAGACATAAACTGGTTGCTGTATCTTTGGGACTGTGAATAATATTTGGTAAATGGATTGATGATTTGTTTGTTTGCTTTTCCTAATTAGGTTCTACATTCTATTACACATGAGAAAAGATTACCTGATGAGTTTTGTGCTAGTGCCTTTTCCTTGAGAGAAATTACTGAACCCTGAGGATGCCCTTAGGGAAAACTGACAGGCATTTTTGAAAATAATACCAAAACTTTGTGAAGAATGTGATCAAATATCTATATTATGCCAAAATTGCTGATAGTGAATTTCCTTTCTCTGTTTCTTCTCCTCTTATCTGGTGGAATTTCTTTTAGAGTTGTCAACACACTGTGTCCTAGCACAGTGCAAATATATGATATTGTTCCTTGCAAGCACATAGGGAAGTTGCTTGTAAAGACAGAAGATTATAAGAAGACCCCATAGAAACCATAGATACTTCTGAAATAATGCAACTATTAAGAGCATTGGATTGATTGAACTTTCAGTAATTCCTTGTCTATTTACTTACACTGTTTTTAAAATGAGGACAACTGAAAATTGCTTTTTTTCTGGTTTTGCTCCTGGAATAAAATTGTGTTATGTTGTATGGCTATGCTTCATTAAACAGCTACTCTGTTGTACCCTGGAGATAGTTCTGTGTCTGTAATGTGTGAAATGATCCCTGGTTAGTAGCAATCTTTATATAGTAATTTAACAAAGGTTAGTAACAGTTAGTTTACAGTTATAGACACCCAAATGCAGCGCATTATTTGCCCAATTACAGTTCTTGCTGGGTGGAGGTGAGTGGTTTTTTTAAAAACATCCTAAACTCTTTTGTACTTGAAGTTTTATAGAAAATTATGTGGAGATTCCTTTTGCTGTGGTCATATTTTAGAGAACTACCTGTGCCTTCTGCCTCATATTCAAGTACCCTGTTACAAAATATATAGACAACTATGGTTTTCTAGTTAGAGAAGTATTGATTTCAGTCATGTCTGAAGTCTGGAGAGTTGAGATTAATTAGAAAGAAAAAGCAGGGACTCTGCTATGCCTGTACATTCCCCTTTTGCTGCATATGAAGCAGGTGGTAAATTTAAGAATAATTTTTAGATCATGAAGATATAAGGTTGCTGCTTCTTATCAACCTACCTAAATTCCTGCTTTTAGGCAAAACTGTGTCTACATAAGTTGATGAAGGAAAAAACGCTACAAGTTGATGAAGGAAAAAAAACCCATCTAATTTCCAAAAACTTATTTTAAAAAGGCTGAATGCATTTCATGGCTAGACTTTAAGATCTCTCATATTTGAAGACTATATTCACCTTTTATTTTCACTTTCACCTTTCTTGACCCAGAAACAGAGCACTGATGTGCTAAAGATAATATTCTGAAAGTGACATGATTTCTGCTTACTTACTCTCAGTACATTTAGGATTGTTTTATCTTTGGTACTTTCCCCAAATGGTAAGTGGAGGAAAAGTGCTTTTTTTCTTCAGCAATGCAGGTGAAGGTCACTTTGCATCTTAAGTTGGGTTGTTGGGAACCTCGGGTTTTAAAATAACACTGGGTTTGGATAAGAAAATGCTGTCTTGAAACCAACTCAAAGGGCAGCTGCTGTTTTCAGTTATTTCCTGCTTCATACTCTGTTTAAAAAGTCCTTTCTTCTAGTCTATGGAATTTAACATATAGCTATATAAATCAAAGCTCGCATTTTAATTGCACAAAGGAGAGCAAAGAGACAGGTGGGAAGGCAGGTGTTTTCCTGCTATGAATTTTTCTGGTGATTCATTTGTACTTCTCTCCATGTCAGTAATGGATGCTATATATAATTCCAGGTTGAGAGAGGGCCACCTGCCTCTCTGATCTGGCATGTCTGTGTAAAGTATTGTACATATACATCCACCTCTTGCAGCAAAATTTCAATTCACTTGTAAGGTTTATCACTGTTTAGAGCTTCTCCTTGTAGGATTTATGTAAGTTTGTAAGTTAATCCATTATATGTGGCACTTTTAAAAGACAGTGACTTAAATTCAGATCAGAATGTGACCCTAGCCCTGTGCTGTGCAGCTCCTTTCAGAATTTCAGTAGATTCATTAGGAAAAGTGTAAGAAAATGTGATATATGCAATACAAGTACTGCTTATAAGTAATTGATATGCTATTCATAAATGTATTTTCTACATTAAAGAAGTAATTGAAGCTGGAATTTGAATGGGGTGTGCTACTGAAGGAGTGGAATTTTTCACTAGTGGGATGTTCTCCTGCAGAATTGTTCTCTGTCCTGTGATAGTTTGCATTTTTGGAAAGCTGGGAAAGAAGTTGCAGTTGCTGTATGAGGTGGCTTTGGGAAGTATCTCTTTTATTATTATTTATTATTATGATTGTATCTGGCTTTAGTGTCTCATGGTTTTATTTTCTCAGTATGCTGGAAGACTGGTTACTTATGTGCTCTGCTTAATTCTCCATATTCTACCCCCTCCCGCAGCCATACCTAGGCTGCTGGTACTATTGTTGTGATGGTGCATCACTTACTCTAGAGTTAGTTCATGGGCTTTATCTATTGCCCAGGTTTGCAGGTGAACCTGAGAGCTGAGGTGAAACCAGTGTTTTCTTGTCAGCTGAAGAACATTGTCATTGTGAGGAGCAGCAAAAGGAGTGTTAAACTGACTTTATGACTCAGAAAATATGCTTTCTCGTCAGAGAGATGATACTACTATATGTTCAAAGATGTTCTGAAGCCTAAATCACTGATATTCGCAAAGTGCTTTTTTATTCTCCTCTGAAAGAATTATACTGTTCTGCTTGGTGAGAGCAAAGTTTGGAATTGTGACAGTTGCCCTCCTACTGAGAACTCAGCCAAGCCTAACGCAAAGCACTACTGCTTTAAAATTGTTAAATCACTTCTCATTGTTACACTTAGTGAATCACAGTTCTGCTGTATGCTTCTTTCTGCAGGAGTACTGGCATAATTTGAAGCAACAGCCACTTTAATGGGATGTAATGAGCAATTAATGAGCAAAATAATATCTGTGGTGTTCATAGTAACAGCATGTCATTGCTCCTTTGTTCCTGTTCTCATCATCATCTTCAGCATCTGACCTATAATCAGTTTTCTTTTCATGCTTATCTCCAGCGCTATTACTTTAGGCAAGGCCTCATCGTCCCTTTCAGCACAGAGAAAATTGATAGCATGAGGAATTACATGAAGAGAGAGTAATGTACTTTCCCTGCTATAACAAGCTCCCCTGCTATCCACCTGTGTTGATAAAAATTACTTCCTTAACTGACTTCTGTGGTATTGCTTAAAAATTATTTCCTTCCAAGGCACAACCTGTCCTGAATTCTGCAGCTGGATTTGCAAATGTATAATCTGGAATCTGCTCTAGGTCCCTCTGACTTTATTCCATCGGGTCCCAGTGCAATTCTGGGTTTCCCTTTCCTATAGAGCTCCGCTGGTGATGGTTTCTCCCAGCTCTGCCAGGATGTAATCACAAGGAGGAGATGACACGGGAGCAGCTGTCTTTTCTGTGCTGGGCTGAGCAAAGTAAAAGGCATTTGCCTGTTTTTATGTGAAGTAAGAGTCAGAATGGCCTCCTCCATCACCTCCAAGTAGGAGAAACAGAAGCTGGAAAGAAATGTTTCTACTGTAACTCTGTTTCAATAATTCAAGTTTCTCAGTACAACATATTCTCATTCCCCAAATGGTGTTTGTCTTGAGAACTCAGGGGAATCAGCTGACTTCACTTCAGCCTCGAGGTGTATTAAGGATGGTAGTCAAGAGCAGTAACTACATTAGAAATCAGGAAGTAATAAAGTACAACTTATTCTAGAATAATTGAAAAAAGAAAAAGATGTCCACAACATCAGGAGTTTGTTTTTAATAGAGAGAAGACTATATTAAACCATAAACTTTAGTACTCTTGGGAATTCCAGTTTACTTTTAGTAGAAGATGTAGAAGTGGGTTCATTATGATGCCATACTCTGTACCACAGGACAATGATGTGTTACATATTTCATGGGCTTCCTGGAGAGGAAACAAGACACAGAAACGTTAATATAGCTCTTCCATAGTGAAGACTGATGCTACAGTGCTCAGAAACCAATATTGAGTAGTCCATCAAGACATTATTATATTAATAAAATTGTAATCTACCTATAACACTTAAAAAAAATCATTAAAAAACTTTTAAAATAAGCTCAGGCAGATAATTTTTTTTTATCATGATGTAATACAGATGTGATGTAAAGCAGGACCAGTCTTGTAGCAGCATAATATGGATGCCCCTTTTCAAGTGCATCTTCCTGGCATTGTTTTAGTGTGAAGCTTAGCAGGTGTGTAGAGTTTGGAGCAGATGAATAGAGAAGTGAAGGCTGAGTCATAACCCTGGAGCCAGGTGCCTTGTGGCAGCTGCATATGAAAAATCAGACTCTGATTTTTAGCAAGCTTGAGAGACTTGCAGACTCTGCATGGAAGAGAGCTTGCTGCTCTTTGGATAGGTTTATATTTTTTACTGTTATAAATATGTCACTTTGCTTATTGCCGTTTGAGTAAATGTTGGAAATTCTGGAAACTTCTGAGCCTGAGAAGCAAATGTTCTTTGGGAAAGTACTTGTCCATCTTTGCCTTTCAGGCAGGGTGGGAGAAGGCTGAAAAGCTAAGTGAGGTTGGAACTGTGTTTTGCTTATATGTGTGCACCAAAATTTAGTTTCATGCTTTTAGTGACTTACATATGGTTTTGTCAGTTGTCACCTGATAATTATAAAACACAATTTCTGCTGTTTTGCTTTTTCTGTCTTGGAGGATGAAGCAGTGAAAGAAGATTGTGTGGAGACAGAGTTTACCTTTCCCCCCCCTGAATTAAGAGATTACATGAAAACATTTGTGGCAGTCCAAGCCATTTTACCTCATAGTTTTTCTGCTCCCATTCTTCATTTTGTTTAAACACCCTGGTATGCCTCCTCACAGAAGCTGGCATATCTTATCTTGGACCAATCTGTTTTGAGCCAAATCCTCATTCTATGCAGATAATATTTTCCTATTCTATTGATCTATGGAGCTGCATTGCTGATTTGATAAACTGTGATGAAAAAGTAATTTGTCTCTCTGAAATAAAGGTTAACTGTCTGCTGGACTTCACCGTTCCAAACAACTGTTCTTTGCCTAGGGAAAAATGAATTAGAAAAACAATGGATCCTGGTAAAAACATCTTTTCCTTGCATTAACCATTAGGCTTAACTGGTTTTGCTAAGTATGAGTGGCCTCTTTCTAGGGTGAGGTGAAATCTGAGTGTGTAGATTTAAATCAAGGGTGATCTCTTCTTAGTAACTATGCCAAACAGAAGGGTGCAGAGTTGGTATTTCCTCATGAAACAACCAGGTTGAGAGAACATCCATATTGTCTTCCATGCTCTATTGTGTGTAGTAATTGAAAGTCAGGCTGTGGAATTCCTCTTGGCTCTAAATGATCTGCTGTGCTTACCTGATGCCATGCAGGTCATACAGACACTTAATCTCAGTTTTCTGAAGCAGTGGAGCAACAGTAGTATGTTTCTGAGCTCCTATTATTTGCACAGGTCTCACAGGCAACCCAAACAGACCTCAAGATGTTGTCTACTAACTTGTCTTTGGATATTGTGTCCTAAATGTATTTCTTGAAACTCAAAGCACCTAGGAGTCATTCAGAACTTGATGCAGTGTCTATTTTTTTGCAGAGAAAAAATTCTTACAATTTAGGGGAAGAGTTTTTAGAGAGTGTTTATTTTTGTGATGAGAAACATACAAAGATACCTATTTACAATAAAGACTCCCTTGTAATAAGGGAATAAGCACAGGTGGACTGAAAGAAAGGAGGCTAAAATATTTTGGAAATTTTATTTAGAATATTAAATTGGATCTCTACTGCAATATTTCTCTTTAAAACCTTGTTAGTAGACTGAATCTATAGCAGTTGTCATTTTATAGTAATAACTTGTGTGAATTGAGTATTGCTATGTGTTTCATTTAGGAACAATAAATTTTTTAATTAATTTGAACATTTTTGATTTTAAGCAAGAATCATTCCTGACATCCATTAGCCTGTTTTGTCACAGCTCATATGCATGCAAGGTGAAGGTCATACTGGTCAACATAAACAGCTTTTGATTCGTTAGAAACTTGGAAGGTGGAATTCCAGCCATTAGTATTCCTCAAATGATTGATTAATTTCTCAGTGATAAACATGAAAGAAAATCTTTATGGCACAAGTGGTTTTGTCAAGTAGCTCAGAGAGGCTGCATTTGATAGATAGAGCCTTCAGGGAAGAAACTAAGAGAAATCAATCGTTGACTATAACTTAGCATGAGCTCATGATGAAGCAACTCTACTCATCGATAATTTTCTGCAGTCCATCTGCCTTTATTTTACATTATATACTACCTATTTTTCACTCTAATTGCCTACAAAAATTTGAACTACCTAACATCTAGAATACTTGTCCTAATAGCCTCAGGTTTTTGTTCCAGAAGCATACAGAGAACTGTATTTGTCAGCTGGAGCAAACAGAATTTAGACTGAATTTAGAGGGAAAAGAGTTGCTTACAATCAAAAACATCTGTCACTAGTAAGTCACCATTCTTGTCATCTGTCATACCTGCTCTCAGCTTAACATAGATTTTTTCATAGATGATTAAAGGTGATCAAGGCTGTGCTTTGGTGTAACTCTAAGGAAGGCATGAAATATTAGCTCTGTTTTGCTGTGGTCCCTCTGCTCATAAACAGCCTTAAAAATTAGTTTTGCCTTTCTGACCTTTTGGATTCAGATTATTGTCCAGAAACATTTTAAGATTCAACGTAAGGCACAAGAAAAGAATAAAAAAAAGCTTGCTGGTAAATGTTAAGGAATCTGTAACTATATGGAGTCTGTAAATATCCGTCTGTTCTATGAACTTAAGACTTGGGGCTTTTGTTGTTGTTTTTGCTTTGAGAGATATAGTGAAATGTACAACTGCTTCATGTTTGCTTTTCCCAGAAGTCTTTAGGTTAAAGACTCAGCTGCCTTGGCCTTCTTGGTTTTCCAAGTAGATATCAAGGAAGATTCTGCCTTTGTTAATAATAACTATGAGATCATGGTCCCCATATAATACAAATCCTCTTTATTATGATTGTGGCTTTGAAACCTTATCGATCTTACATTTTGCATTCAAAACATGCCAAACATCTGGAAAACTTAAAATACTCTTTTGTTGGCATGAGTGTCTCTGATGTAGCTATTCTGATTGATGAACTTGATTACTAGAAATTGCTGACAGGAACTGGAGGGAGGGAAAGAAGTTTTCATACAGAATGTTCTCTGCTAATTCAGGAACTGAGGGGACAAACATGATCTGTAGCTTATTACAGTGGCAGGGCATGTGCCTTGGCAGCTCACCTTCACTGTGGGAGGTAGGTGATTGCTCTAGAGTCCCAAAACCTTGTGAATTTGTTCTTTTAAATTGTTGTGTAACTGCTTTGTAACTTCATAGTAACAAATCAAGGCCAAATATGCACAGTGCTGTTCCTTTGGAAGAGAAGTATGAAGTGATGCCAGATTGATCTGGTGTAGGCAGTCTTGCAGGACTTGCCAGATGCCAGTTGAAAGGGGTACAAGGGAAACCACCTGAGTTCTGTGAATCTTGAAGATATCTTAAGTTTACCAACTTTGCTTGACTTGTTTTCAGTCCTTCAGAACAACAGTGTGTATTTCTCACTCGCCCAATGAACTTAATAGAGAAGTTATGGTTTGTCTGTGCTTCCATTTGGAAATGGCCTCCAAGCTCCACCTTTTTTTGCATTGGTAGTTCCATGTATATAAGGATGGAAACAATTATAAGCTCTGCATTAATGTGAAGTGTGAAGCAGTAAGTAATACTAGGACTGTGCATATGTAACTTAAACGTGTTATCTTTTGTGATGGGATTTTTGTGGGATGTATATTTGGACACTGAAGTTTCAGTAATCTTTGTTGTGATGCAGTGGCTTCTAGTCATTCCTATAAAGATATATAGATAAGACAGGAAACAATGCTGTTCTTACAGTAAAGTTTGACTATATTCCAGTGTTACTGGAAAGTCTACTTATACCCCTGTAGATATTTGCATCTTCAAGAAGAACTGGTAATTTTGTAACCTACGCTGATGGAGAGACTGGCAGCTTTTCTCCATTTTTTAAGCTTATGGTGTGATCTTCCAATTCTAGAGTTAGAAAGTGGCCAGTTAGTTATTCATCTTTCACTCTACTGATTTATCAATCAGTCTGCAAATGATATTTTCCCAGAATGATGTGTCTCAATTGCTATTAATGGGATGCATTGGATCTTGCCATGTCTGGGCAGTTTGCATAAGCAGTTGCCAGACAGATTAGTGATATTTACTGCTTTGTTTCAAAGCAGTATCATTAGTCTTGGGGTGAGGGGCCATTCCAAAGTGTATTTAGTTAGGCTGGGAGCCTCAAAAGTAAATTTAAGTGTTGTTTATGGCAGGCAATTTTGAAATTAAACTTTGGCTTTGCACATTACTGTTTCTTTAAAGCTTACTCTTATTTTAAAGAAAAATAAATTCAAGAAAATATGACTTAAACATGTTTATACTACATAAAGATACCAAAAGTGCTGTAATTATATTTCATCAGGTGTAACTTAACATTTTAATAGGTAGTGTCTAGGGCTGATCTGACAAGGTTTTTTAAAGTTTTGAAATGAAAGCTCAAAATAAGAAAAGATGCTACTTAATGAATCATTTCTATAAGGTAGGGGTTTACTAGGAATGGGAGAGAAGTATTTCACTTCAAAGGGGTTGTATTATACACTGAAGTAGGAGGTGTTTGTTCTTCAACTTTGGACTTTGAGGAGTAAAAAAAAAAAATTACTCTTTGGGCAGAAAAAGGCCAACCCTTTGTGAAAAGTCTCTAGTGTGACTTTAGGCTGAATTGGTGCAAATTCTTCAAAATATATTTAATTGCATTACATTAAGGTTATCCAACCAGTCCTTGGAGTGTATCATCAATAGCAGTAGGATGACACGTTTATCAATCACTTCAAAAGACAAATCCTGATTAAATAAGAATAGGATTTGATCTGTACATTGCAACCTATGAGATGAGACCAATTTAATTTTCTACAGCTGTTAGTTCATAAAGCACCACGGGATTACTTGCATCAAATCGAGAACTTGAATGTATGGTGCCTACCGGATTGCTTGAGTCTGAAGATCAAGACAAGACACTGATATCTGACTTTATATGAGGTAGATCTCCTTTTGCCAGGCAATGAGTGGTACATTTACACTGAGAAAGGGGCCAGGTTATGGTTAGTCCTGTCTGTTGTTAGAGCAGTAGAGATGTAGAGATGTTCTGCCTTGCATGGGCTGGGATTGTTTGTTGGCTATGAACATTGTAAGAGAGTACCATGACTTACACATAGCATCAATGCATGTGAACATTTGTAGGATAATATAGCATACAATAGGTCTCTGCTATGTAGTTAATCTAAACTGTGGCTTTATTAAACCCCATGGGTGCCTTTCACCGTGGCACCCATCATGATTAGAGCTCCTTGCCTTTTGTTTCCTTCTGTCTCTATTCTAGGCCCTGCCTATTCTTAGTTAATTGCTTCCCTTGTTTCAAATTTAGTTTCTGGAGTCTTATTGTGTTTCTAATACCGGTGTCCAACATTACAACTTACTGACTTACTTATGTGGGTATTGAAGAAACTTTCAGGCACCTGATATGCAACAGGTAAATGCTTGTGTTTTAACAGCATATTTGCAGAAGATATCCAGAGGATGTTTAGTATGTGACTGAAACTACAAAACCAGAGTGAAAACATACAGCTGAGAGCAAAATTTTCTGCTTCACTATGTGTGTGATGCTTCCACTGATAAACATAGACTTCAAACAAAAAGAAGTTGACACCTTTTTACAGAGGAGAGTATTCTTAGTGCTGACATCTGGCTTGTTTTTAAAGAATAGAAGGTCCAGACTTGTAATATTTATGTGCTGTACATCCTCAGCAGGCTGTATGAGGCATATGTTTTTTTTTTTTACTACAAAACCTCATTGCTTTTAAATGTATTTCTTTTGGTTGTGGATGTAATTTACTGAACGTTTCTAAATATGTTAATGTATTCTCTATTAAATAATAGAAAATAGTTTCCTGCTGTGTATGCTTTACTTTGTGTGGTTTTAATTAATTGTCTAGACTAAAGGTATGATGTAGTTTTTAGTTCAAATGTCTCCTGCAGCTAAAGGCATTTGTTTCTTGAAGGGATTAAGTAGCTGTGAAGGCTGGGGAATAAATGGACTTTGGAAACCTCCCAAAAATTCTTGTGTAATGATTTTTGTCATGGTGAAAGCTAAAGTAGCTGAGATTCCAGGCAGAAAAATTAATCTCTGTTTCAGCACAGTGAAGCAATTCTTGAATACTTCTGTTGATGTTCCTCTTTGAAGAGCAAATTTCTTGTTTGTATTTGTTTATCTTCCACTTCAAAAATCTTTTGCTGCAAATTCATTATCATCCTGCTGTCTTGACGAAGAGAGAAGAAGGTTCCTCCTGCAAGGTATGAGAGAGAAGTGTTCTGCACTAGTAGTGAGCTAAGAAAATGCATTTATTGCTAAAAATTTTCAAGTGCAGTTTCCCCTGAGCAGAGGACACTCCCAGGCCCATCAGAAATCAAGAGATCTCTCTTCAATGTGGAACAACCAACAGGCATGGGTTCAGAGCAGTGGCATGGGAAGGCAGAAGATGCTGCTGTCTTTATGGTCTCTTTCCCCAAGCTGGGAGGATATTCTAGCAAGTGTGGCCATAGTCCCTCTGCCAAAAGCAGAGAAATATCCATTCTGGTGAAAATCAGTGGTATCTGGCTTGATTTTATGGTCTGAATTTGTTCACTTAGCGGTTCTCTTGGGACATCATTTGAATCATCCTACTGATGGTCAGACTTGCATGGGTTGCTGGATAAACAATTATATTGGTCCTTGCAATGAGATTTGACATGTAAGTGCATAGAAAGATCTCTTTAGTGGCAATCGTGTCACCAAGTAAATGAGACTCAGGAACAAAATGAAGAGTGATGATTTACCAAGGTACTATTAATAGCACTATATACGTGGAAGAAAGATACACAGAAATTAAAATTGTATTTTGGGTTTTCATCTGGAAGACTACCTACAGTTAAATGAATTATTTATTGTTGTGGTGTGCTGCTGTATGAAACAAGATGAGTTTAAAATCTATTCCTCAGTATCAGTGAAAAGAAGAGTGAGAGCCTGGGGGAGAACCTTCCTGATGCTCTGAGTTTTACTGTCCCTGTGGATTGCTCTTTGATTTCCTGGATCAGCTTTTGAACTTGATTGTTTTAGTGGTGTTATGATTCAGCAGCTTGGGCAGTGGGAGGGAGATCATTCTTCTGCTTCCCTGAATTTGGGTTAGCAATAGATACAGCAACAGAAGGAGACTCACTGGTGATGTTCTGGGTGAAGAGAGCTTACAGTCATGAGGGATGCAGACAAATGACTAAGCTGTCCTGCCTCTCAGTGAGGTCTCCAGCTTTCCTTTTTGTTATAGACAAAAAATTAACTTTAAATGCTCTCCTCTATCTCAGTGCTCTTCTTCCAGGCAAGAAAGCAGATCAAATATTAAAGAATACTTTTTTATTCAATGACTTTTTCCAAATGCATTTTGGTCATTGAGCTCTTAAGTTATGCTGAATTGTATTTAGAGATAGGGCTTATTCTATTCTTATTCATATATCCCTTAGTCCTCCTGCTGCACACTGGAGTGTTATCAGTGCCTTGTCCAGTACCATTGAAATGTTTGCCCAAGAATGATAAAAGGTTATTTTTTTGCAGTCTCTGAGATACTCAGAAAATTCAAATGCCTTTTGATTGCCAAATTGTGAAATTTGTTATAGACCCCGATGATGATTCATTATACTGTTGCTGAGAGGTGACAGTGACTTTTTAATGTGTATTGAGTGAAAATTGGGTGTGAGAAATTGCATTTGCAACATTAGTTGGTACAGTCATTAGTACAGCGATTCTTTTATTTTTTATTCAGTGAGAACTTCACATGCTCATGAAAGGCATGTGGGGATTGTAAGCTTTCAGAAAGAGAAATGCCCAACTTGAGTAGTATCCACATGCACACTTTAAAAATGTTACTAATTATTTTAACTCACTCTTGCCCTAGAATTAATAGAAATGAACACAGAGCTCATCTGGCTGTTTTTTCAAGGTTTCCAGCAAGTGCATCCATTATTGTACAAGGAATTAGATCTTCTGGATTTGATTCTTTCACAATAACTGTTTTCACTGCCTGGATTGTCTTCTGAGCTTTGTGAGCAGCTTGTCCTTACCAATAGGTCTTTGAGCCTTCAGCAGCTGCAGAGGTTCATTGATTGGTTACAGCAGTTACTCCAACTCATGTGAGTAGTCCAGGAGAATAGCAGACAGCATATGCTTTTTCTGTGCTTCAGTTCCTGTGTTCCTCGTGGTAGAGTGAGTTCATGGGTAGAACTTAAAAGACCATTATGAAGAAATGGAGTTATTAGTAATCTTCAGAAGACTTTCCTGGAACTCTTTCAATATAGTGTAGTATTTTTGAGGAAAAGTCTTTTATATTAGCTTCATAACTTCATATGTTTATGTGTGCATATCCTTTCTGTAGACGGCTACAGTCTTAAAAAGCTACTCTTCTGCTTCTCTTTTTGATGTTTTTCTTTGCTGTTGACTGTATGTGTCTAAGCCTCAGAATGAAAAGGTGTCATTGTAATGAGAAATGCTACTGGTGAAGACAGTCTTAAGATTTTTAACTGATTGTCATTTTTTTTTGTTTGAAGGAATGTCATCAACAGGATCTTGGACAAAATAAGACAGTCATGAAAGCATAAGGACTGGTAGACTTTAGTTTATACTTTTGCTTGAGAAGAAATATCAAAAGGCATCATTTCACATTGCTTATGTAAGCTTACACATTTTATCCCTCTATATGTTTGTCACTTCTAGATGTCATTATTCAGGAAAATACCTGATATCCAACTTGTGTTGGAAAGAAAAGGCATTAAAGCAGCCAGCCCAGCTGTGTTGTCTCTGATGTGGATCAAAGGTAGTTGTATCTATTTAGGGGAGATGCCAAAGGGAAAACTTATGTGATCTTCAGTTGGGTTCTTTACATACTTTAAGAAAGAAGACAAAGCAGTATGATTTGGGGAGTAACAGATAGCTCTGAGGCTGTCAGCAGGATGTCAGAATCTTCCTGATTTTGAAAAGGAATTGATCTTCAAAAATAGACCCCTGTCTCCACACTATGATATAAAAAAAAATAAATCCGAGTGTAATTAAGTTCGTATGTCAAAACTAGTCAGATTTTTTTAGCACTTCTTTTTTAAGTCTCAGCACAGCTATTTTTATTTCATCTGACGAATTAAATCTATCATTGCTACTTCCTTTATATTACTGAGTCTGTGCTAATCTCTGTTTGAAGTATATGCAAGCATATTTTATCTATTCATTGTATTTTCTTGGCAACAAAAATTTGCCATTTCCACAGCTGAACATTAGAAACATCACGAGCATCTATGGTCTTTGCATTTATTTTTCTGTAGAGTTGTTTACAGGAAGTTAAACTTGAGATGTATTATATTCTGGAGTAGAAATTAAGAAGAAAGATGGTACTTGAAGATGTGAAGAATTCTGAAAGAGAAGAATAAATTTTTTGTCAGCAAGTTTCCAAAGATATTCCAAAATTTCCTTTTCAAAAAAAATTATTACAATAGTCTAAATAATTATATGAATTATATTAATGCTTATAACCATTGTAAAGGTGAGCAAAAACAGATAGCATGAAAGCAAAAACCCCACCAGGTTAAAAAATGGGATAAATGTATCCAAATAAGCAGGGCAGATCAGGATTTTTCAAGTGGGTGTTACTATGGATATTCCTAGATTTGTTCAGGACTCTGTTCAAATGAATGTACTTGCTAATTATTTGGGAATGGAGAGGAGACATCAAGAGTGAATTTAGGAGGCAGTTCTTGTGAAACCTCAGAAGAAATGGTCACAATTCAAATAAATGTTGAAGTAAATGGAGTTGTGGTCCCCTGTTAAAAAAGCAGAATTTCAGAAAGGCAGAGGCAATCCACTGGATTAAGGAAGCTTGGAGACAAGTTCACTGTTACATCTGTGAGCTTTTCAGCCCTCAAGAGATGAGAAGTGGAGTGGTTGCAGACTGCTAGTCTGCCACAGATTGATACTGCTTATTTCATAAAGGCACATCTCACTTAAGGATGTGTTAGCAAGAGTTTTGTATGTATGAAACAGGAGGTAATTAATCTGTGCTGTTTGAAGCTAACGAGGCAGAAATATTGCTCAGATTTGGACATCATGCTGATGATGTCTGACATAGTGAAGTCAAACATGCTGACAAATTTAAAAGGAGAGCAGAATGGGAATCATGACCTGTGAAGAAAGATTAAGTGGGGTAGATTTATTTAGTCAGAAGAGAATAGAAGGCAGGACAATGTGGCTTTTCATTTTCTTGTTACTTCATACCTAGTTCAGGCAGAAATAAGTAGGACACAGCCTCGTGGTTCTGCTGCTAACAAACCAAATATCTAACCATGAAACTGGTCCAAAACAGCAGACAAGTGGTGTCCTAATGTCAATGTTTAACCCAATTGATGAATTTAACACAGTTTTATGTCATTCTGCTGGAATTATAATGCTAACCTAAAGCTGGAAGGAGGAAAGGTTTCCTTGTGAGGAACCAGTGTGGAACAGCTGAGCACATGCTGGAAGAATTCAACAGTAACAATTTATCTCTCAATGACAACAGTACAAGCCAATAAGCTTGTAGTTTGTAGTAGTTGGTAGTATATTACTCCATCACCTGGATGCATAGTCTTGCCCTGTGTGGATACAAAGTAATCTGAGGCAGCTTCTCTTAAATGGATTAAAAATGTGCTTTCAAAAACTTAATCAGACTGTTTTGAAAAACTGTATTGATTAAAAGTTTTGGCTTTGTTTTTTATGGAGACCTGGTCATAATGGATTCAGGCAAATATGTGGCATTGTGTATTTTCAAGAGGGAGTAAGAGGTGGAGAGCACTGCAGTTGGTAGTTAAAGGGATTATAGAATTCCCTTTGTTGCTTGTTAAGGATAGATTTGATAAATATCTAATCTAAATTGCATTTATGTTCTTCAGTCCTTAATGGAAAGTTTGCATTACATAGCCTCTTGCTATCTGTTCCAGACTTCTCTTCCAGTGATGTGAATAACTAGACAAAACATTACCTTTTCATACTACGGGTTGTTTTATATTCCTTCCCTTCAGCATCTTTTTTCAGTTCCCATGATTTTTTGTTAACTTGTATGATTTGTTCTCTAATCATATCTGTTTTTCTCAACAAAATAAATGCAGCAAACAGTTAAAAGAGAAAAGTACGAAGCAGTAGAGAGAGGTAAAAAGAAGACTGGAGACAGGAAGGAGAAATAATTGTCTAATTACAATATTGTGTGTGCAGAATCCAAAGGGAATGCTCTGGCTGTGCTAGAGTGAAATGCTGCAGGAAGAAGTAGGTGTAATAAAGAGGAAAGCAGTGAATAAAACAGGATAAGAGAGCAGGTAAGGGGAAATTCAGAAAGCTTGTGGGAGTTCAAAGAATGAAAACAACCAAAGGAACTGAGGGAACAGCTGAGAAATAGAGATGCAAGTTGCAAGGGGACTGGAACAGAGCAGATGGTGGGTAGGGTGGGTAATGCAAGAAAGTGAAATAGCTGAAAAAGGAGTTCAGAGAAGGTAGTAGAAATGGAAAACAACAATATCAAGACAAAGCTTAGAGAACTGGAGTTGGGAGGAATGGTCAAAGTGTCGCAGGAAGCTGAGAAGGAATCAAGTGATCAGAGACAATGAAAAATTAACATTTGAGAAGAGCAGATACCATAACACTGTAAAAACAGAAGAGCTCTACAAAGCTCTTCTACAAAGTTTCAAAGCCGCTCTTTCCATCAGCCTTATGGCTTCCTTTGCTGGGTGCTGGTAATTTATTCCAATGTTCATATAACTTTATCTTAGAATCCTGGATTGATCTCCTGTTTGAGATGTCACAAATTTAATAAATGTTATCATCCATTCTGCACCCACAGGAGAAAGCTTCTTTACCCTTCATTTCCTGTAACAAGAAATCTGAAATGTTTGCTATTCTCTTCAATTTTGCCTGGTTTATTGTATTCATTTGGGGTTTGCATCATAGAGAGATCACACATTCAACTGGTCTGTATTTCTCTTAATGGGTTATTAACCTCTTAATGTCATTTACAGTGTCAACCTGAGGGTTTTTTTCATTGCTTACCTGCTGCTTCAGTCATTGCTCTGATGTGTCAATGGCTCTGAAAGCCTTTATGTCTTCATCCTTAAGGAATGTCATTTTCTGCTGCAATACATAAGTTTTGCCAGACAAAATTCCTTTTTCTATGTAAAGGATCACTGTCTTGACATGGTGAAGTAACCTGTAGAATTTAACCTGAATTGATTTTGTTTAATTTCTTCTTCACTAGGCTTGTTGTGCCACCAATCTCATATGTAGGAGATACTTATTACAAAATAGAAGTATTTTCAACTCTTTTAGCCCTTGTAAATCAAAGGTCTTTACCTGCTTTTCATAATTTTCCTTTTCAACTCTTGCCTAAAAAGCTAGAGATCTCGAAAGAAATACATTTATTTTCCTTCTTCCCCTGCCTTTTTTTTTTTTCATTTTTTTCATTTGATAAGTTGAGAAACCTTATGATTGCCACCACTGAAAGCAATAATGGAAAACTGCTTTGACATGGTAGAATCTGTGTGAAATGAAGCACTGGAAATCAGCCTGTGTTATATCACTGCTCACCAGCTTATTTCTAATCCCTTCCATCTGCTGTTGTAGAAGGATCTGTTGAATTTCTGGGGCAGTAGAAGTTCACAACTTTCAATATAATATTTGCATTCATTTAATTAACTAATTTTGTAGTCTATGACTCTAGATTTCAGTGGTCAAACAGCTAATAGCAAGTATGCTTAGGCAGTCTTTATTATTTGGCTATGCAATGGAAAGAACTAGGTGACTCATGCTCAGATTCTTCAGTGTGCATTTTAATGGCTCTCAGAAAAAAACTCCTGTTAGAAATTAGATTAGGAAACAAGTTTTAGATGCTCCTCTTTTACTAGTCTGAAGTAGGAGTTATTATGACAAATCCTCCAGTGTCTGAAACAAGTCTTAATAAGACAAAATAAACCCTGAGAGAGACCTACTAGGATCCTTTCTCCAGGCACAGAAGCTGTATGAAAACATATTGGAGTGTTTTTGTGTTATCAGTCACTCTAGCAGCAGAGTTGAAAACAGCTCGGTCTGCCATAGCTTCTGTTCTGCTAACAGCCCTGTGTGCTAACTGCCCGATGTAACCATCTGTAGGGGCTTCTTGAGGTTTTTTTTTTAAAATATTTATCATGTTCATCTGAGGTATAAATGATCCAAATCATTGTAAATGTTTAATATGTAAGATGCCATGTGCATTATTCAAGCAAGATATTTTATAAAATTCTCCTAAGACATTTCATGTGGGAAATACTTAGGATTTTGCCAGAGCAGGCAATACCTAGTAGAAAATAATAAATCATATTGCTGTTTTCAGAGAATTCTTTAGAGAGAATGGAATTTAAAGTTGTTTTAAATTTATTTGACCTATTTTTAAAATCAGAAGCCAAAGATTTGGCAAACACTTGAGGGGTTTGAGTATTCAGTTGTGTGTAATTGCTGAAGATCTGACAAACACCTGGACATGTTTTGGACAATATTTGCAGCTCCTCAGGGTGCTAAAATCATAGAAAGAGTGTGGAACAGAACTTTGTCACTTCTGGGGACTCCTTTAGAATCATTCCTTCTAAATATTCTAAAAGGTATTTGTTCTCTGAAGAGTAATTATTTCAAACAGTGTCAGTATTTTTGGACTCAGTGAGCAAAAATTCATAAATCCTGGGATAAATTAAAGGAAAGAGTGCAGGCACCTGCCCAGATGGTGGCATATTTATCCTACTTCACTGAGATGAAGCTTGAGGCAGAGGTAATTTGCAACTATGGAATCATGTTTCAAGGGTGATGCTTTTGCACAGAATACAAATAGGGAAGCTTTTTAGGGTTGGTGAACAAGTGGAAAAATATGTACCTGTTTGGATCAAACAAATTGAAATTTGCTGTTTGTTTTAATAAAATGCTTTTTGTTCATGTGTATATAGATACCTGATATGCTATGAAGGGCTAATATGCTTTTCATCCCCCACAATAACAAAATCCTGACATCCTCCATTTGGGGTTATCACTGCTGGTCAGTGCATAAGTTAGACTGAGATTAAAAAAAATTATTTATTGTAATAATCCATGTTTGGAGGGAAAGTCATTTATTGCACTGATAGTTTTTAATTTGTCTAAGCATTATTGTTGAAACACTTTCCACTTGGCAAAAAAGCCCTCAGAAACTGTCACTGTGGTATAATTAGTGATGCATGCAAACTAATTATCTGTGCAGAGTTTTGATCCAAGGACAGAACTGAAGTGGTTGTTGCCAGAGTGTTTGTTAAGATCAGTATGAAGGTAATTCTGCAAGAATATTTTTATTTTCTGCCCTTTATTTCCCTGCACAGAGATGCAGTGTGTAAATCTGACAAACTCTGAGCTATTCCTGCTTCTTCATACACTCTGAAGTGTTCAGATGAGATTTTCAAAGGAATCCAATGAAATCAGCACTCGGGACTTGTGTGTAAGGGGTGGCACAGTGCCTAATTTCTTTGACAGCTTCTTATGTGAGGAAAATGTTTGCAGTCCTTTAATCCAAACCTTCCTTAGGATTTCTTCTGAAGATATCCTCTGCCTGAAGCTGCGGTGCTGAGAGCAACATTGCAATATGAGAGAGAGACATAGACAAAACAAAGCAGATGCAATAATATCTACTGAATGAATGTTCTTCTGATTAAAATTAAGGCAATCTAATATTCTAGCTGCAAACTAGGTTTTGAGGTGGGTAAGGCTAAGCTGAAAAAAGAAATTCTTATTTCACAGTAGAAGCATCTATATTGTAAAGGGAGACAGACAAAAAAAGTCATTGAGGTGCCAGTGCAGATCCAGAGAAGGGCGATGAAGCTGGGGAGGGATCTAGAACACACATTTTGAGATGAGTGGCTGAGGAGGGAGCTGGGGATGTTCAGCCTCCAGAAAAGGTGGCTGAAACCACTGTGGTCTCTACAAGTACCTGAAAGGGAGGTGTAGCCAGGGGAAGTTGGGCTCTTCTCCCAAGCAACAGATGACAGAACAAGGGGAAACATCCTTAAGGTGTGCCAGGGGAGGCTTAGACTGGATATTAGGAAAATATGTTTACAGTTTAAGTTACTGTTATTTGGGAGAGCAGAAAAGGACTCAGTGTCGTGGCTGTCTCAATCATTGCTGTCTCTCTCTGAAGCTAATATCAGTGATTTAGAAGGAATTCAGGAGTATTCAGTTGCCAGGGGTGTCCCACGCTTTGCCTTCCAGTGCTTCTCAGAGGGCACCCATCCTGGTCTCGGTGGCTACTTCTTTGTGGCTCTGAGTATTTTGGTCCAAAACAATCCTGTTTAACTGATCTGAATGCCACTTAATTCCCCTCCACCCGGGCTCATTAAGCATTATGAGCCCATAATACTTACTCTAACACTGGTAATTAACTGTCTGAAACTTGATATACCCTTGAATTTTAAAACAGATTTTTTTATAATATTTGTAAACAACCATTAGCAGGATAAAGGTAAAATTGTATGTGTCATTCTCTTTTCTACCATACACGATTTGCAGTTCAAAGTGAATATATTTATATGAACTCCCCTGCAGCTACTGTTTACAGTAGCCTTCAAAGAATGATGAAAGCTTTTAAATAATGTAGAATATTACATGACTTATTTTTCCAAACACATGCGCTGAATGGTTTAGAGTGAAATGTCTGTTTCAGATGAGATGGATTGCAGACAGCTGCTCTGTTTACTGAATGTTACAGATGGAAGGGAAAATAAATCCAGGGAGAAGACTAAGAAAATGAAGGATTCTTAAGAGTACCTTATGTCTGAGCAGCAGTAACTTAAAGTAAAATCAGATTATCTCAGACATCATGATAGCTGAGAAAATCTCACTCTCTTCCTCTTAAAAATAAAAAAAGGAAAAGGCAAGCCCAAATACTCAAGTGCAAGGTCTCTGCTTTCTTATGTTCATATTTCTGTAGGTTTTCTGTGACAGGCATGTGCTGCTTCTTGTAATCCCATCACAATTTCTACTTGAACTTGTTACCTATCACCAGAACTTCTTGTCTGTGCTATTTTATCAAAGAAGTCCTTTAGATGTTAATGAAGTTATTTCAGAATTTTAGAAGCTGGTAGACATTTCTCTATTAGATTGTATGTTTGCCTTTTTTGGGTCAGGAATTCTTTTGATACTCTTTGTAATGTGCTGACTGCAATTTACATGTGTGCATCTTGACTAAGTACAAGGTAAGTAGTGAGAAGACTGGCCCCAGTTCCACTGATGGGTCCCTGGCAGTAGAAAGCAATATTACTAAAATTTCCTTCCCCTAATTGGTGGAAAAGAAGTCTTCTGATGAATATATGGGACATCTCTGTTTATCATAACATACATATTACAGTAGCTGGAAGTAACCTTCCTCTGTAATATCCCTGAAAAAATTGCTTTAAGGTTTGGAAATATACTTCTTGTCAGGGTAAAAGATTCTTTGTGCCACTCCTTTCTGTAGTGGTGCTGTGTTTTGGTCATTTCCTTATCCTCTAACATCAGTAGCTGTGCAGGAAAAGGGAAAAAAAAAAGGCAAGTCCTGTATTTTAATACAGCTTATAGGTGATATGAAAGGGATGTTATGTTTAGGTTTTTTAAAAGCTATTAATTGTTTTGGTTCAATTCCTTGAGGATTGTTATTTAGAGCCAAAGTTCCCTGGTTGGTTGTTATGTAGAACTGTATTTCCTGAGTGTACCTTACACAACCCCATTAGCTCATGTGAGCTGGTTGTGGGGCAGTGGTTTAAAAGCCTGGCTCCCTGTCTGTGTGTCTGTACCTCTCAGCTGAACCCAGTGCTGTCACTACCCTGCTTTGCTCTTCTGGGCAAGCTAGTTAATGATATTTCGATGCATTCAGAGTCTAAACTTGGCCCTGTGACTGAAAAGACTGTTTGCTTACTTAGAATACCACAATTTAATGTGGGCATACAATGTCTTCCATGGCCTTAGATAAAAATTCTCTCTTACCTACAGTTATGACTTTCTACCCTGAGGACAGCAGTATTGCACTGCTTTGAGAAATGTTCTGCAAAAACATGTACTAAAGATATTAAAAAGGATGGGAACAATAATAATGAGATCCTTCACATATTCCCTCTTGGGCTATAGGTTTTATGTTATCTTAAGACAAGGAGATAAGCCATCTCACACCTTGCTGAAGAAATATAAAAAAGATTTAATGAAACTTGCCCTGGGAGAAGGCTCTTTTTCCATTGGGTCCTTTAATACCTTTAAAAACAAGTCTAAATTTTCAAAGAAAAGATTTCAAAAATAGTATTGTCTATTATGTATTGTATAAACTCGTTGATGGTGTGTAAATAGAATTATTTGTCTTAATGCATATAGGTTTTGAAGTGATTTGTATCACTTGAGCAAATGCTATGCTGGGGATGTGCACTGTTCTGAAGATACATGTCTCTTCTTAGTTCTTTCTTTTTGGAAAAATGCAACCATCAGAAGACACTTTTTCTGTTATAGTAGCTACAGTTTAAGATATGTAATCCATCATTTTCAACTCTTCTCCCAGTGTACAAAAGTACAGATCTCTCAAAGTGAAAAATTGGATAGTACAAAATTGGTTTGTGTTTAATCTCAAAGAAATTTCTTCCAAAGCAGAAGCTGTGGTCAATCAACTTGACTAAAAAAAGGTCTGTGATTTTATAGCAATTATTTTCTCGTGTAATTCAGGTATTATAAAGCTTTAAACTGAACAATTCCACTATTTCATATGAATCCAAATCTGAGTTATTTTATAGATAACTATGCTAACAGTACAAAAGGATTTTATTTATCAATGTAATTATTCCAATCCTCAACTCTTCATGTATGATGAGTGCCTTAGATACATGTTGCTTTGTGGTTGGAGGTGTAATTCTGGCAATGCCATGGAGCCTACCATAGAGCAGCTGAAACATTTGTGTCCTCCAAGATGATTTTTTTGGAGCTTAATGATAATTTCTCAGTACAATAAGGCAACATGTTCTAGATTGAAATGTGAAAATCAACAAGGCAGAATGCATGCTAACAAAATAGTCAGAAAAAATAATAATATTTTCTTCTCAATCAGCACATGTTTGTAGAAGTGTTTCTTTTATTGGTTTCTCAATGTTTTTGAGTGCTATTGCTGTAGAACTGTGTCCTTGCTCCCACTGAAAGAAACTTTTGGTAATTATTCATAGAAAAATCAGCCAGGTGTTTAGATTTTCATGCAAAAGGAAAAACTTGCTTTGTGTTCTTCAGTATCAGGCCCATGACAATTTTTCTTTAAAACTTTTTTTTGCCAAAAATATAACAAAAATTGGGGTAGTTCTTTTATGGGCAACTTCTTGACTGAATCAGGCTACCCTTGTTCTTTCCTGTGAGTGGTTTTTATATGCTGCCTATTTGGAAACAGTTACTTTCAGGAAAAAAGGCACCGTGATTTAAATAAGGAATGTATATGTTTTGTAAGATGCTTTATTTTGTAAGAAGATGAAGAACCTTATGAAAAATACATAAAAACCCCACAAACCCTCAGCCCAAACCTGTCCTAAATACTTACTCAGTTTGTCTGCACTGTCTGCTCTGATTTCAATTGCACTACCCAGGGGATGACTATGACACTTTTTTTTTTACTTTTTCCAATAGCGTTCCTTTTTTCAGTTCTTTCACTCAAATAATAATAACAATGAACTCTCCTGATAACAAATGGGCATTACAAATAAACATAAATAAGCTAAGTTGAAATAAATGTTTGGATCTGTAAATGTATCAGGAAAAACATAGAGTGTACCATGAAAACAAGAATAGGAAGTGCAGTATGGTTTTATGGGAACAGAATTGCCTTCAGAGAGTATTATTAATTAATCTGAGGTCATTGAGCCTAAAGATCTGTCTTCTCTGATCAGTTGATCTGGGATTGTTCCCTGATTTTGTGCTTCCTGGAACAGAGGTGAATTGTCATGTATGTACACACACAGAACCTCTTTCCTATATGTGAGAGCTTCGATTCAGAGTGACCCCAGGCGAAGTGGGCCCCGGAGGAGATAGTCTTCATCTGTTCAAGAGCTTGTTCTTACCTTTCCCAAGTGTCTTTATATTGAAGATGATATAGTGGTTTTGATATAGGGGTTCTTAAATTGGAGAACAGAGTCTCACATGAGACTCATGCTGGAGACTTGCAGAATGGGAAACCCGGTAGGACGAGGTCGCTGAGGAGGACAGAGGCACTGGCAGAAGTGAGAGCAGGTGCAGAAACCAGGAGGGCCTGTGGAAAGCCATGGTGCTACTGGGACTTGTGTGCTGGAGGGCAATGTAAATAAAGGATGTGATGGGGATGATGGGCTGTGTCTCCTGCTCCTCTCTGTATGGTCAATCAATCTGTAGCCTTGCCTCTGGCACTTGAATTTATTCTGACATCAATACCTCCTCACAATGCCCCTTTCAGATAGGGTAAAGTGCATAAACAAGGGGGGAAAATGGCAGCATCTACAAGAAATTCATATTGAAATACGATTTTAACTTCTCACTATCTCTTTAGCACAGCACATGATCTTTGAAAATTCAGTCTTTGGCCATTTATTTAATCTGGTGAGTACTGATTTATTCGAAGTGCAGTAGAAACAGGTTGTTCTCAGCATTGTCTTTCTCTCCATTCTTCTCACAGTTGCATCTTTTTTTCTTCTGGAGTTTGTGTTGCTTTTCTTATTGCTTGATGACTGGGAAGATACTGTCAGAAAACTAGTTTTTGAGGGCTGAGTGATATTGGCATGCAGAAAAACCTTCCTAACCAAACCCAGAGCAATGTTTATAGCTTTCCTCTAGTTAAGTTTAAGTACAAGAGAAATGTGAGGGATTAAACACTGGAACCAGACTGACTAGATGGGTGATGGAAATGCTGCAGGGATTCAGAATTGTTTGGATGGGGCCACATGTGACCAGTCTGAACTTTGCAGTTAGCTCAGTTTAGCTTTGCTTTGATCAGAGGGTTAGGCTAGATGATTTCCACAGGCAGCTTTCAACTGGAAAAAGTATTATGAGTCCATGAAATGAAATGTTTATATGTTGCTGAAAACATTCCATGGGGTTTGATTTTTTTTTTAAAATTAGTTGGCACCGAGTAAGGAGACTGTATACATACATAGCTATGAGTACACTGAGCTAGCATGTGAAATGGTAAGCTCTCACTATCCTAAACTGCATGTAAAATAACTGCTTTATAAATCAGTGTATCAATTCTTTAAAGATTGGCTGCAATAAAATGTCGATGTCATTATCTGGTTGTGACCCACCTGAGTACCTTGCAAGAAGAAATGCATTAAATAATTCTTATTAACTAGAATGGATATCATGAGTCAATTCACATTTTTCTTACAGAGTTAACATTGGAAATGGCTTGTTTAGGAATTGCAGCAGTCATTTAAGATAGGTAGAGGTTCATTAGTACTCTGTTAATTGGCAGTAAGTTGAGGGATCAGGAAGAGAGATTAGGAAGTAATGTGTCTGAACTAGTTTCCTGACCTTGTTCCTGTTGTTAGATAGCATTAGACTTTGAAAATGTTGGCACCAAATTGAATGGTGTATAACCACTAGTTGTTAATTGCCTGTGGAGGATTGGGAGAGTTAGTGAACTTTGAATGTCTTCAATCTTACCCTTTAAAAGTCAAATTTTCTTGCCAGGAAAGGCAGGCTGATGAGTCTCTGTCCTGCCATTAAGTAACAGGAATTGATCAAAGGTCTTAAACAAGGATTTGCTCCTTGCTTTGTCTCTGCTGCACACTAGTACCTCTCTTTTTATTCTAGTAGATAATTGTCTCTCTATTATTCAGAAGATTTGTTTGTTATATAGAATAATATAGGCTGGAAAGAATTTCTGGAGGTCATCACATGTAGCCCCTACTTACAAATAAAATCTAGTTACTCAGGGTCTTGCCCAGTAGGAACTGGAAGCCTTGAAATGCGGGAGAGTTTGCAGCTCCTCTGAGCCCAATGGAGGCACAGGGTGAAAAACAAGCTCTTGGAATGCTCATGAAGGGTTATTAGAAGCTGTCTCTGCCAAAAATCTTATCCAGTCAACTGCTTGCTTATAAAATACCAGGGAAAGAGCTGCTGGAAATGAGCTCTGGTGTTCTCTGGTGGCTCCAAATGGGGAGGATTTGTGTACAGTGCTCTACAGCATAGCTGCTGCCAGTGACTCTGAGGCTTTTGGGTAGTAAAAATGAAGGAATGAGTTGCATTGAAACGGGGGTGGGGGGTGACTATAAAGCTTAACAATCTAGTGATCTAGTGAAAGGCAACTTAGAATTCAGTAGCAAAATGTCTCTCAAGGAAGGAGGCAGAACATAGATGGATGAAGAAAAAAACCTTGAGTTAGTTTAAAAACAAATTGAGTTCACTTGGTATGAAAATACCTTCTTTAGAAATCATCCGTTTATAACAGAATATTCACCTATAATGTTTTAACTGGTGTTGCTAGGCCACATGATTCTTACCAGAAAAATGTTCCTGTGAAAAACAGTGGTAGAAAAGTAATACAGACTTGATCAACAGAATTGGTTGATTTTGGTTGAATCCTGTCTCTGCAAGTTGCTGTTTACTGTGATGCTGTGTGAGATGTAGTGACTCATTTCACTCTTGCTGCTGCCATATGAATAGATCTCTAGACTGAAATAGCTTTTTGAGTTGATGGCTGTCTGCAGGATAACTTTTGGTCAATGCAAATCAGTGTGATGCTACTGACTATAGGGATACGTGCTGTTGTTGAATATATAGTGAGGTAAAGCAGAACTGATGGTGCTGCCATAACCTATATGTTTAGGGGAAAGTACATGAAGGATAACAAGAAAGGAAGAAATCTATTGCCAGATTTCACTTCTCCTCCTGCCTCTCCATGGTATCTGTTTTCTACAAACATCTGGTAAAATTTTTAGTGATAAAATTTTCTTTGCATCTCACACAGAATCTCATAGCTGAACATGTAAGGAAAAGATAAAAAATGAAAAAAAGACCTTGAAGTTGAAGTGAATCTGAGGTAAAGCAATAAATATTTTAGGAAAGTGAATGGATCATCAGAGGCAGGTGTCCTTGGAGAATTTTTATTTCTATGATTGCATTTTCATGGATAATGTTGAAAGTATTAATTGTGACATTAACAAGTGAAGTGATACAAAGAACAATACCTGTCTTAATTGTAGTTTGTTGCTTAGTAGTTTTTTTCATCAGCTTCTGCAGTTGCATATTTATGTGCTCTTGTGCAAATATGCAAATGAGATTATAATACTTGATTGGAGATGTCAAGTTTTCATTCTCATGTATTTTTTTTTATGGTTGGTTGTTTTGGTTTTGATAATTTGTTGGTTTTGTTGTTGTATTAGAGCTTTCTGGAAGCTCTAGAATTTTCTCTCAAAAGGTTTCTTCTGGTTTTGTCTTGAAAACAGTGAATAACAAAAGAATATTGATTGATTTAAATAAATTACAGCTTTCCAATTTTGATGGGTTTCTTGGTTCGTGTGTGTGTTTTTACTGCTGCCAAACTGATTGCAGAGATATTTAATGATCCAAATACCTAAAGGTTCTGGCTAACCCCACTATCTGTTCTCACAATGACAGCTTTGGGAGAAGGCACGTGTTATAATTGGCTCTCACAATCAATTAACAATAATGTAAAAGATAAAAGCATACATCTAAGATATTAAATATCTGTTTGCAAACATTACACCATCCCTGGGAGCACACAGGAGTATGTTTCTGTCATCTGAGAACCTTGCCAGGTTTTGAAGCTGAGAAAGGTGCTCTGTGAGTTCTGGGGAAAATGCCTTGTGTAACAAGTCTCACAGCAGGAGCAACTGAAGCAGAGTTGGAGCCAAAAAACACAGAAAAAATTTATAACACCTTTCATTTGTAGAGACCTTCAGAAACATCATGTATTTCACAATGCAAGGGAAAAGCATAAAACATGTAAATGAATGATTTTGTAGACAGAGGAACAGAAAAAAAGGCAGGTATAAATAACACAACTGATGTACTTGGTCATCTTGCCTCATGAGGTCTCTGTGCAAATAGATGCAAAGTTATGCCATAATTATCCTATTTGGTTCAAATTAGAAAATGTCTTTTCCCAGCATTTCATGCAGTATTAAACATCTATGTGAAGAGAAGCAGCACTGATGTGAAGCTTGGTGGAGTTGCATTCATTCTTTCTTTTGTGGCTACCACTCTGCTGCAGGTCAAGTAAAGTAGTAGAAAGACATGGACATGACCTCGGGGGAGTGGAGAGGGTCAGCGAAGGAATTATTTGTGGATAGATACAATAGAAAAATTGAAGCCAGCAAGTCTGCACCCATGTAAATCAGGCAGTGGTGCAGCAGTGCTGTAGAGAGGTTTGGTGCAATGAGCTTTCCTGGCTGTGCTGATGTCTGTGCCTGCTTGGGGAGGTCAGAGATGGTCACATGAGGTAGACCTGAATCATCATAGAATCACAGAATGGTTTAGTTTGGAAAGGACCCTTAAAGATCATCAAGTTCCAACCCCCCAGCCATGGGCAGGGACACCTCCCACTAGACCAGGTTGCTCAATGCCTCATCCAGCCTGGCCTTAAACACCTCCAGGGAGGGGGCATCCACAACCTCTGGGCAACCTGTTCCAGTGTCTCACCACCCTCACAGTGAAGAATTTATGTCCAGCCTAAATCTACCCTCTTCCAATTTACATCTGCCATCATGTACCCAATTAAAAAAGTACTACCCCAGCCTTTCTGTAGGCCCCCTTCAGGTCCCCCCTGAGCCTTCTCTTCTTCAGGCTGAACAACACCAACTCCTTCAGCCTGTCTTCATACAGGAGGTGCTTCAGCCCCTCCAATCATTGTGGCCCTCTTCTGGACTTGCATTTTGGGAAATCTCTCTTGGAAAGTTGTACTGAAATACATAATGTATGGGATGAAGCCAACTAGGAAAGCTGCTGGTTTTCACTGGGCACTTTAAGATACAGATGCTCAGAAATGCTGTACTGTGATGTCGTGTCTCTTGCATGTCTTTCCAGGTGAGTCAGCTCATCTTAACAATTTAGATCACTAAGATGAAAAGTTGGCTGTTTTTGGTGTGTCTCCCAAGTTTATTCTGGTCCCATTAC
Organism: Turnix velox; assembly: GCA_013400935.1. Taxonomy (NCBI): domain Eukaryota; kingdom Metazoa; phylum Chordata; class Aves; order Charadriiformes; family Turnicidae; genus Turnix; species Turnix velox. The sequence continues at coordinate 48,830 of VZTY01016788.1, read as the reverse complement.
CCGCAAAGCTATCTGGAAATTCCAACAGAAAACAAAATCTTCAGTTATAAGGCAAGTTGTAAAAATAGTCCCATTTGCATCTGAACAAGTACCTTCGCTGAAGCTCTGACTCTGTTGTTTACCTAACAAGTTACTTTGTGATAAACAAAATTAGATTACCCTGGGAAACATCTAGGAAGTAGGCAGATGTTAGTCTGTTCTTTTTTTGAAAATTAATAGCCAAGTGAGGCATTAACCTTACGCTCTGCAGCACTGCTCTCAGTGGCATAACAATGTCCTGTCACACTGTTATCCCATATCTGCAGCTAATGGTTACTAAGACAGTACTCAGCAACAGATTTAACAGTGCTTCTGACAGTGTTCTGTGTTGAATGCAAGTTCTGTAAGACCCAAATGACTTTCTCCTGGGGCTCACAGCTCCCATTAACTTTCAGGTACTTACCTTCTCCCTGGCATAGCAGGCCACATGTACAACTCCCAAACTGTCTTCGGTCTGATTCTGTAGTTTGAATAGGCATAGATGGTTCCTAGTCAAGGACATGGAGAGGAGGTTTATCAAATGGGAATGAGCAGCATTTGTCCTTGTATGTAAAAATACATTACGTTTCAAAATGTAGACAATAAATTTAGCCAGGTACTCCAACATAAATACTTTATTGCTGTTCTCTTGTGAGAAATCTGATTAGGATGTCTTAGTTGGTAAAACAGTAGATGCTCACATACAGTATGCTTGGACTCTTCTTAGATATAAGATTTTTTCCTTTTTTCCTTTTTTCTCAGTTTATCCCCCATCTTGAGATGTGCACTTTCCTCCCTGTAGTATGAAATTTTCATGACTTTACTGTCAGTTTTGCTGCAGTATCTGTTGTGATGGGCTTCACATGTGCTGTTCCCAAGCAACACAGCTCCTCTGAGGCTGGGTTTCCCTGGATCTCTGGGTAATGGGTGTTCCCAGTTTGCCTCTGGCTAGGTTGTACTGATGAGATAGAAACCTGGCTACTGTGTGAAGATGGTCTCTTTTGTAATGGTGCATAATGTTGCTCAAGAAAATGGACCATCTAAAGCCAAGTAAAACATTTTTAAAATTCTCATTTTAAGGGGTGATGTTAGAAATCACATAAAGAAAAGCCATAAGGAACAGGTAGAACAAAAGCTTTTGTTTGTGTTTTTGTATTCATGAAGTATGTAAAATAAGTGACTGACTAAATTAATTGAGAAAGATGCTTGGCACCTCAGGAATATTCTTGGTGAAGAGCAAGAAACCCAAGCTGAAGAGCCTGGGGGGATCTCTTAGTGGCTCTTGTGGTCTAAAATACCCAGTAACATTGGAATAATGAGGCTGACCAGTCTGGTACATCCAAATTGAAATGTCTGGGTGAAGAGAGCCTGAAATATCTGTGACTCTTATTAGCACAAGGCAATGCTGATGTGCTTGCAGCTGAAGGCAGCATTAATCTTGTGGTGTGGTTAAATGATGGGCTATTTGGAAGTTGTAGATTGCAGGATGGAGTTAAAAATGAGTTTTCTGTCTGAACACTAGGCTTCCCAGTTGCCAGCTTAGGCAAGCAATGTATCTTATTTAGCGTGCTGCAGACTACTTTGCAACAGAATTCTGTAAAAGTAAAAAAATTATGAGAACTGTCAAGTCTTGCTGGTTCAGTCCATGATGGGCAGTTTGCAAATGGAAAGCGAGATGAGAAATCTTTGTAATTCCATGATTTCCTCTAATGGAGCCACATAACAGATTGCAGAAAAGCTTTGTCACACTTTGTACTTTGGAGTCAGACAGGGAAGAGGGAGAGTGCTGGGGGAAATCAGAGGGTCAAATAAAATTCTGTGGAAATTGATTTGAGAAGAAGCCAGAAAGTTCTCAGGATTCAATGCAAATTTTTTCCAGACAAAACAGCAAAATTTAAAAGGGGCCTGCACATGGGTGGGTTACATTAAAATGTGGTTTATTGCTGTGTGAGTGTAGTACAAAAGCAGCGAAGTGTTTGTTTTCAAAGCACTAGCAAAATGTTAGAACCACAGTAAAAAATTGAGTAAATGTGGATAAAGTGAATAGTACTCTATTTTTGTAGGATTACATTCAAAGTACTCTTTACTTTAGCATTTCCTTGATGTCCTTCTACCCAATGCTCAAAATTCCAATTGTGTGATAACGGCTGTGCTTAAAAGCACAATTGGAATAAATTGGTGGCTGTGGTAGAAATTACAGGGACCTTTTACTGTTACACAGTTTACTCTCTGAGTCTTTGAGCATTCTTGATACTTTAATAATGTTCTTTTGCAAATATGGGATAGATCTAAATGAGAATGTCTTTCTTAGTGTGAAGATCCATAAAGGGACTGTAAATGAATTTACTCAGATTCTGTATGATGTTTGGAGGAGTGGAGGTAAAATTGAATAAACTTCAGCCTTTGACCACAGACCTAGATGGAAATGAAAAAGGGACTAAAAGGGAACACTTTCCAATCAGGAAAAAAAAAAGAGTGCTCCATAAATACATGATTATTGCCTGCCATTCACAAAAAAAAAATCTGTAAGTAGAACATTATAGTGTACCAAGAATTTTTTTGTCAAATGTCCCCTGAGTGACCAACTAAATATAATATTGAGCCAGACTTTCTGGCTTGAAATGGCTTACGAACAGCGCTCTTCATAAAATTCTTCATCAAATACACTAGATAAGGGTTTATTTTAACCTATGGTGAACATTATTGCAACAGTGACAATACTGACTTCAGAACAAATATCAGTCTACACAGAAGATTTGATCTAACACTCTGAAATTTCATTTAGTTATGAAAGTTTTTATATTCCCATCTTTGCCGTGAAAAAAACCAATATCAGTGATTATATCTTGATTTTTTTAGTGAGCACCTACTTCTTTTTGATTACAAGATGAAGAAAGAAAACTAAAATGAAGTCAGTGCAAAATATGAATTTTACTTTTTAATGAAAAAATAATCCACAAAATAAAGTTGTCATAGAATTCAGTAGAGAATGAGAATGAGTATTTTGAGTTGTCTGGTGTGATCTAGAGGTGACAGTGTCCTGATGAAACCTAACAACACCAGAACCACCCCTCTTCCCCAGTAAAATTCTTTCAAAACCTTATTGACCTCAATGCAAAGCTGTTTGAAAGTGACTGAGTCCTGTGGTGCTGCCATTGCTGGTCATGTGGTGCAGTGACAAAGCAAGTATCAATGCCAGATGACAAGCAATGGATTTCTTTGCCAGCATTTTGAAACACTGCTAATGGTCCACTAAACATCTGATCATCTCTAACTGAGCATAGAATTGTGCAGCAAACTGTAAACCTATAGTATGTAAAGTGTACATGAAACTTCTCACAGCATTTTGTAGAAAGTCAACTCACTGATCTATTCTGGCAGCTGTCACACCCTGTGCTTCGTGTAACTTCTTTGGTTTGATTTTCTTAATATTTCATATTTGAGAGGTTTCTTGACATCAGCATAGTAAAAAGTAGCTTGCTCTAATTTTTTTTTGCAAAATATAATTACATTAACTGCAATATACTTTTTGAGGAACCTTGTGAGTCTATGAAATGTGCTGGTTGGCTGGAAGCTGCAATACTTGGAATTTATGAGGAGTTGGGCTGGAACACAAAATACTTCACTCTGATGTGGCCTTTGAGTTTTTCACTGATTTGCCTTCCACTATATGGAAATACAGTCACTTAAGCAGAAGAAAAGGTATCATAAACAAAGTAATATTATTATGGAGGTCTGAAGATATTATGGTAAATAGTTTTTTTCTTTTCACTGAACCCCAACCCATGCCACGGCGCTGTCTGTTCAAGTGGAACATGGTTATGCTCCTGCCTTGTTTTCTTGTTCATTGGTTTGTCTGAAACACCCAGATGGAATAACAGTTGTACACAGGTTTATAAGTAGAAATCTGTCCTTGCGTCACTCCAAACAATTCTTGTCACTTAGCTCATCACTTAGCTCAACACAAATGTAATTCACGTGCCTGTAAAAGAGGTGCCTGATGTAGCTCTGCCTGACATCCAAAACTGATGACATCTTGAAGAGTGAGTCAAACTGAACAGATCTTTACTTGTGTCTGATGCTGCTGTGTCCCTCCCAGGCATTTGTTCCTGTGCTGTGGGAACTGAAAATCAAGAAAGGTGATTATTGGTTCTCACTCAGCAGATCTTTCACGCTCTGTTTAGAATACACGTGAGGGGATAATGTCCCAACTTTGCCATTGGATTCATAGTTCAGTGAGTGTCAGGACAAGATTAAAATATTTAAACTAGTATCAAGAGTGTAATCCCTTAGTTCAGAAGCTAATAATTGTGCATAAAAACATATTTGAAAAGCAGATACCGCATTTTATATGGGCATCTATATGGACATTTTATATGTGCTGTTTCATGTTAGATGTCTGCATCCACCTGCATTCTTCTGCCAAATACATAAAGAAGGGTTGTCCAGATGTTTTTCTGAGTACAAGTCTAACTGTGTAAATGCATCTGCAAGCCAACCACAGAAAAAAAAAGTGAAGTCTTGAAATATAATACTGAATCATGCTAGTTATGTTTAGCATGTAAATTCCAGTTAATTTGAGATTATGTCCTTCTTGATAGTTGGCTGACAATAAAGCCAACTTCTGCCAGTGGTGTTAGCTGACTGGCACAGTGACCTTTTGGTCAAACACTTGATCCAAAAATTCCCACTGAGACTGTTAGAGACAGCCTCTGCAATCCAAAATCAAAATTACAGAAGTGCAAGGTTTGCTATTTAAATGCCTAATCCTTGTCTGACTTTGGTTTTGCAGTCTTTAACCTCCTGTGGTGCACAGAAACACTCTGTTCTGGTCAAAGAATGTTCTTTTGCCATAAATTTGATGTGGAAAGATGGAGTTGCATAACTGCACCCTAAATGTGGAAGGAAACTGAAAGTGGACAGCTACCATTAACTGCCTCTAATTTGCAAGAGTTTTAAAACATCCTTAAATATAATCAAGCTTACCTGTTTTCTTCTTCATGCTTGATCCAAACTATAAATATTGAGTAGTCTTAGCATCAATGGGAATTCAGATACCAGGCAGAACATACAGCCCACCGGACTCTGTATCCAAATTTTCAACCAGCATCTAACAGATTTTATTTATATTTATTTTTAATGAAACTTTTTATTATTAATCATGTTCTCAAACGAAGCTAATGAAGTGTAATAGATTTGCATAGTTATGAAGACTGATAATTTATTCATGGAGATGGCACACCAAATGAAGAGCTGAGATTCATTCAACTAGATGCCAGCCGAGAATATGCACTGCTCCCTCACTCTGCTTTGGAGCTTTCCACAGTTTTCATTGAAACAAAAATAGAGTAAAATTCCACATGACAAAAGCATCCTCTTTGAAATATTTTCCAAAGTAGTTCTGAAATAATTCTGGCATTGAAATGATCTAAGTTGATTTAAAAATTGTTCAATGCAAGAAATACATCCTACAGCAGCTGTGTGCTGGATCCTTTGCAAAGGAATCTGCCCATCTTTCTTTGGACTTATTTTAGTTTGTTTTCTCTGTGGCCTACTGCTAATTTTGCTCATCCTTTTTATTCTAGTTGCTCTTCTCTTGCTGAAGCATTCCTGAAGAGCAAGTTAACAACAACTTCAAAACAAGTCTCCAAATTAGATTCTACCTCCACTTGTAGGCAAGGTTTCACTGTGTTCATCATGATCTTGAATTTTGTGTGTGTATTACTCTCAAACTAACCATCTGCTTGGCCTGAACTTTCTTCCCATACCATCCATCCAGGGGGAAGTAATTTAGCATCAGAAAAACCTTATATAAAGAAAACTAGGAAGATTTTCAGATGAGCTGAAGCTGCTGCTGTGCTTTTAATTAAAATCCCCTTGTGTTTTCACAGTTTTTAGGAAAACAAGCATTCAAAATGAACTCCATAAAGTAAAAACTCTAAGGTATGGTCAAATATTGTCAGGAATGTGCAATAAATGAGAGATACTAATTATCTTTTCTATTATAAACTTGAGGAATAAAAGAATGAACGATTTATATAAAAAAACCAAAACAAACAACAAAACAAAACTAATTAACTTCTGGTTTGTAATGGCTGGGTGAACCTGACTACTGAGCATGACAATATGTGCAAATGTTGTCACTGCTCTGTGAACTGTTAGTACTTGCTTAGTAACATTAATCACGTAAATGCTTTAATTACTTTTAATAACATCATCTGCCTTGCAGAAACTTTGTGTTATGGATTTTGAAATCAAAAGTATTTATTATGATATTTTCTCTTTAACATTCTGTATCTGTTTGGAGTATCATGTGCAGCCAGTTTCCTGCCTTGATTGCACATTATTCCTTCCTGAGATGGAGTGAGCAGCGTGAAATACTGACTGTCCACTTCACCCTCCAGTCTGGAGAGGAGTGTAGCTGTAAGAGGTGTGGGCATTGGAAGAGCTCTGAGTGAACCAGAGAGTTTCATAGGAGAGATATATCGAAGTGTAGTCCTGGTGTTTCCACCTTACCCTTTCAAAGAAGAGCTGCTTATGACTCATTTTTAAATTCTTTTTTTTTTTGGATTCCAGAAATATACTAGTTTGACAATCCTGAAATAAGAGAGTTCTTCTGGATGCAGTGGGAATTATTAAATTGCTTTATGGTTGGCCTCTGGCAATTATTTTTAACACTACAAGGAAATACCCTGTAGACTACAATTCTGCTGACACACAGATGTAGACCACTATTGCAGTACTATCAAGTTCAAGTTAATTTTACAGGAGTTCTCAGGTGTCAGTAACATGCATATCATGGATACACTCAAGCTGCACTGAGATTTTAGTGGTGAAATGGCTCAATGTAAGATGCTGTTTTGGTTCTCTCTTCCCTCTTAGTGCTTTTCTTTTTCTTCATACTGAAAATGGTTGTAATAGGTCAGGGCACTCACTGTATTTTAGTGGTTATTTGAAATTATTTTATACTATTCTCAATAAGGGTAGTCCTGAAATAATTCATACTTTTTATTTCTGATTTCTGGTTCCTTCCTTAATGAATACAGTATTCTTACTTCTATTTTCTTTGTGCAGTTTCCTGTGTTGCCCATTCTGACTGTTGTATTTAGCAGCAGTCTAACAGTCTTTGGCATCCTGTATTTGCAGTGCCAATTTCACTGTGGCAGGAAAAGTTTTTGGTTTTTTTTTTTTTAATTTCTCTCTGCATGTAACAACCAAACTGGTTCATGTTTTTGGATTTTGTGCACTCTGCCTCCATAGCAAAATTACTGAAAGGCAGAAAGTGGAGGTGGTTCTCAAGGGGGGTGAAAAAAAGTGTTATTTGGAAGTCCTTGAAGGAGCCTGACTCCAGCTGGATGTGTCACTCACTAGGAAAATGTGGTCTGAAGGATTGTTTGTCTAGGATTTGGTCATGTCTTGTATGTTGTGTGAAGATCTGTCTGTTAAAAGACCCTTTGAAATCCCATTGTAAAGAAAAAACATGTATTCTCTGAGCACATAGGAATAATCATGTCATCCCTGAGCTTATACTTCTCAGTTTTGCTGTTCTAAAAGTATTTGTAAAGACTGTACAAACAAGAGGTAAATAGATAAATCTAAGTGGATCAAGTCTTAACTGTGATCAGGTCCTTATAGCAGCGTATGGATAATAATGCTCTCTGCTGAAGGGAATTCCTTTTTATTGATATTTGCACATGATCTCTGCATAGAAGCTTTTGCCATTACTTCAGGAGCATACTGTGAACAGCTGGCATGCTAAAATAGAAAATATTTGAAGAAAAGCTGTGTGTTAAAAGCCAAGAGTAAACATTTAGGTGAATGAAATAATTTGCTGTTTGAGCTTGATTTTCTGAACTGAATATATGACTTCATCTGAATTTTACTCCTTTGATGAAAGAGGAGATTTGGGTCAGACTCTTCTGTCTTCATGTGTGGCATCTATATGTAAGCTAAGCATCTCCATTCCCTTCAGAATTAGTCAGCAGACTTCCTTTCACCTCATCTAAGGGTGACATTTAAAACAGCTTAGGTGAATTCTAGCTTTCTGTTAATGGACAGAAATCAGACTGACTGGCTGACTTGAAGGTATCCAACAGTATGAGAGAAGCTCATGCCTAGTGTCTAAAATGGAGTCCAAGAAGCTGAAATAAACCAGCTTATAAGGCAGAGGATCTGGGAGTGCAGGCACCTTTCTAATTCTGACATGGTACTACGGGCAATTGTGCTGTGGTTAGAGAAGTGAAGGTGTGGGTACACCAGCCTGTACCTTGTCTGTATTTGTTTCTCTCTGATCTGTGTTCTCGAGATAAAAGATTACTTAAGCTGTTATTAAACTGAGTATGAAGTGCTGGTTTCCATCTCAAGATCCTCTGCTTACCTCTGAGGAGATCATCTTGAGCTTGGAATGTCTTGGAAAGGCAGCAAAATGCACAGTACCTCTGCCATGGGTTCATGTTCTTAAAATATGTGAAGTCTTATTTTAGATGATGAAGTTGTAGCTTAGGGCAATGTTTGCTTTGAAATTGTCTACATGGTAACATCTTCCACCAGTTTTTGGGAAGAAGCAAAAAATCCCCTGAATTTTGGCATAAACTAGCAGAGTAGGGTATTTTGATTATAATTAGTTGGGTTATTTAAATTTATGCCTCTCCTGAAGGAAACACGCTGTATGTTAAATATCTTTATATTAAGTCAATGGGCAGAAATCCCACTGGATCAAGGTTCACTGTATTCATATAATTCCAGAGAAGCTGTGAGGATACACACAGTTTGTGTTCTGGCCTGCAATTGCTTTACCTTATGACTTGGATAATGAGATATTGATTTTCACAGAGTAGGTCATGTTAGAGGAAAAATGAGATACTCAGTTGCAATTATGAAAGTGATTTACAATAGAAAGTGGGGAAAGGTTTTCTATGTAGCAGATGATATTCTAAACTTTTTCCATGGTTGCCAGAATTTGATACAAAGAGATATGAAATGGAAAATAAATATTATCAGGCATATAGAGTTCTACTGTTGTAAGTCAGGAATATTTGTGATAAAGGGGTACTTAAAAGTTCTCCTTAAACTGTTTTGCAGGGAAGATAAATGAAGTCTGTTAAGTACATAATGTCTTAAAGTTACAGCCCTAAGTCACAGAGACTTTGCACAAAAATCTGGCAATGCTGTTTGGTTTCAGCTGCTCTTAGCAATCTTTTCAGCTGACCTACAACTGCTGAAACAGCAGAAAATGGTCTTCAAGAGGCTTTTTTTTTACAAGCAAACATGACTCATTACTTCACTCAGTTGTTGGCTCCCACTAAAATCAAACTCTCCTGACCAGGCTGTGGCTCCATATTTTCAGTGTTCTCTGAATAAAACATTTTTATTATTGTATTTAAATTCAGATATATATATAAAAACAAGCAAGCAAACCCAAGGTTTAAAATAAAAAGATTTAAAATGTAGGATGTTTCTAGGGAACATAAAATGTTTCTATTGTGTGCTTATCTTTCTATGATAGGTATTTTATGAAACATCTCATTGCTGACATCATGTGTACCCTCTTGTATAATGTTTTGGACTTCTTTATTTGCTCCCCACAGAATTGTAGAGGAATTCCAGATTTCCTTTTAGAAGTACATGCAAGACATTGTAATAGTTTCTGATTTTTCCTATATGAGTGAAACTTCAATGTTTCACTCAGCAATCAGGCTGCAGAACACTGATGTGTCTGAGAAGTGAACAGGCAGCTAAAAAGCAGCGTGTCCTAGGAGAAGGTGGAACTGTGTCTCTGGCTGCCTGTCTTCTGTCCCTCTTGTGCTTCATTCTAGTGGTACCTTTGAGTTTGCTGAGCTCTGACTGCAGAGCACAAATGTGTTCATGTGCCCATTAGTCTTGAAGCAGGTGAAGCTGCTGTCTACAGGATGCTGCCTTGGAGCACAGCAACGTGGACTGGATGTGCTTCTGTGACACAGAAGTAGTAGTGATATATTAAAACAGACAAAGTCACTTTAGCCAGTAGGAATATATACAGAAATTAATCTCTTAAGACAGTGCTTGAAAGGGAAGTGTCAAACCGTTCAGTTCATGTTTTGGAGAGTACGGTTTGTGGAGAAAAAGTAAATGGAATTGGGAAGGAAAAAAAATGTATCCCCAGAGAGCTTTTTGTAAGAAGGCAAAATCCAGGAAAACGAGCCTGGAGACGCAGAGGCTGTGCATTTTACAGGTCTGTAAACTTTGGTTGACACTTCTGGTTGAACCTTAAATAAGCTTTTGCTTTCCATTTGGTCTCCATGCTTCAAGAAGCCAGTTGAGTTTGTTTAAATTTATTCTTTGGATTAGGTATATATTTTTTCTGACCATTTCATACTTCTGCTTGTGTCCTACATGATATTTAACAGCTGTAGGACCCTGATAATATTACATTTTCACTGACTTGAAAATTGAGAACTCCAAGATCCCTCTTCTTTTTTAATTTTTTTTTTTCATTAAGTGCTTTCAGATAGGCTTTCTCAGGTAACAACTGAGCAAAGAAGCAAACCATTTGTATTTTCTTTTGTGACATCTGGTTAATTTCTTCTCATCTTATTTTTCTAGTTAGTTCCCATTTCTTTTATTGATTCTGCTGCAGATATATGTTCATACATATTTTTCTTTATTATCTTGAAATTTTGTGTTATCCTAAGTAGTTATTTGTACTTAAAACCTTTTTATCTATGTGAGTTCTTTAAGACAAGAATCTGGTTCTTTGTTTACTGTATTGGCAGAAATTTGTCTGTACCATNTTTCATTAAGTGCTTTCAGATAGGATTTCTCAGGTAACAACTGAGCAAAGAAGCAAACCATTTGTATTTTCTTTTGTGACATCTGGTTAATTTCTTCTCATCTTATTTTTCTAGTTAGTTCCCATTTCTTTTATTGATTCTGCTGCAGATATATGTTCATACATATTTTTCTTTATTATCTTGAAATTTTGTGTTATCCTAAGTAGTTATTTGTACTTAAAACCTTTTTATCTATGTGAGTTCTTTAAGACAAGAATCTGGTTCTTTGTTTACTGTATTGGCCGAAATTTGTCTGTACCATATCAGTAACAGAAATCAAAAAAGGCTTTTGAGGAGCTGAAAATACATCTATTAAAAATGTAAGCAAATAAGTAATTTGGTTTTATTTCTTTATAGAGTTCAGCAAAAACTTGAGATGTAAAGATAAATTTGATCTTCTGTTTCCTCATTATTGCTCTTGATTTTTAGAAGTGTTCCATGCAGGAAAGGAGATTCCCTGCTATATCTTCTGACTGGAATTTTACAATGTTCTCCCAATACCTATTTACCATTTTTCCTACCAAATTATCCAAAATACTCCTTTTCACAGTATGTTTTTTGCATGTCTTCATGGTTCAGTACAGTCTTTGGTCCATTAGAGAGAACTGCTAATGACACAGTATCAGTCAGGAAACATATAGGGACATTTGTCTGAAAGGAGAATTCAGAACTGGTTTTTTGAGCCACATAATATAGCAGTGCTCAGATGAGGTGATGGAAGAGCTAATTTGATAAAATTTTAAAAACTATACCCAGCCTTGATTCAGCTCTGTAGAGCTGAGGTGGTTTTGAGATTTGATGAGATAATAGCATCCTTTCTACAGAGTATCCTTACACTTTCTGGGAAGTTTTTGTGATATTTCTCTGCTTCTATCACTAAGTCCACATCCTTGACAATAGATTTTGCTGGCATCAGGGCATGCTGACTCTTCTTGCTGTCCACCTGATATACAACTTTCTGTTTTAAAGTTCAGGCTGCTACATCCCTTTCTCTCTAAATGATTACCTATTGGTCTGAGCTTATGGCTTATGACAATTTCCTACCTTTTCATGATGGAAAGAATTCAAGAATTCAATGAGTCACTCAGTTTTGGATTTCCTATTGCTTTTTCTGTTCTGCTGGAATGTACTTCAGTTTCATAAGCCTTGTTTTTACAATAAGCTATTGAAGTCATGTTGAGTTAAAATATGCAATTGATGAGGCTGTACAATGTATGTCTTTCAGGCAAAGTACTGTCTGGCAAAGTTACCTCTGGCTCCCTGTTGCCTGCACTCTGCTGGAAGAGAGAGATTTTTTCTGTGAGTGGCAGATGGCAGGTCAGTGGTAATCCATAGTTACCAAACAGACACTGTACAGTAATTTCCTTGGGCTGCATAGCTCATGCTTCAGGATGTGCCAGAGCCTGGATCTTTGCACATCAGTGGTGTTTTGCTCGAAATTTTATTAAAGCATAACCGTAGTGGTTACTTCTGCATTCCCAATGCAGTTAGTTAAAGACAAGCAATTCAAAGGGCAGAACCTTGTTCATCCTCATATCTACAGCTGCCAATAGCATTTTGTTATAGCTCAGTGAAAACTGGACAGCAAGACTATGAATTCATCAGCCACTGCAAGGACTCTACTATGGGCAGCTGCATGTCATTATTAGGGCACTTATGGAGCTGTAAGAACATTTCAGGATGCCTTAGGATCTGCCCCTGGTGTGACTGACAGCAGCATGCATGAGCCATTTGGAAGGGGATGTTCTGACATTGCCTACAGTCCATGTAATGAGAACTATTGTTTCTTAGTAGCAAATAAAACCTGCAAAACCAGGGAGAAATAATTTTTGTGTTTTAGATGGTTGAAGCTCTAGCCCCAGCTACAGGTTTGCTAATGCTTTCTATTCTTGCCACTCCCACAAAGAAGAAAGCAGATTCATCATCTAGGGAAGATAATAACTATCCTATCTGAGGAAGGATTATACTTTCCTTGTCAGGGTTAATTTATTAAGGAGCAGAACATGTAAAAGGCACAAGATCATACCAAATGCTAAGGAACAGGCACCCTTCCAACTCTCTGTTCTTGAGCAGAGGGAGGACAGTATAACTCTATGCCTTGTTCTTCTTTTCTACTACCTCCTCATACTTCTGTGAGCACAGGTTTTCTGCACTGTAAGTAGACACTATTTACAATCTGCAATTAAATTATCACTACAATCAAATGTTGTGCCCCCATTCTTTAGTTCCTTCTTTTTTTGTTAATTTTTTAAGAAGTTTTATTCTGGAGCAAAGTAGTATGAATGCCCCCTTCTGCAGCTACAAGCAGCTTAAGTGTCCTGAAGCCTGCTGAGGCTGGTGGGAAAATCCTGTGATTCTTGGCTTTTGAACTAGGCTTTCATTGTACAGATGTTTAAAGTTGTGAAGAGGCATCACATGCAGGATCAGCTAAGATAAATAACAGAAATGTTGCTTTCGCTCACTGATAGAGTGATTTAAGATAATTATTGTTTATTATTTACAACTGGAGATTAGAATACGAATTAAATTAAACATTCTCCTCCCACTGCACCACCCAGAAGTAAAAAATCCCTCAGCACTTATATATTCTATTGATCTTCTGGGCACTCAGCATAGATCCTTTACTTCTCTATGCTGCTTCCTACTTCTGCAGAGTGACTCCATGAAGTTAGGTAGTAGCTGCCTGGGGCAAAAATTGATTTTTGAGTGTTTAGAGTCTGATACAAAGGAGTTGCATACAACTACTGCTAACGTGTTTTGCAGTACTAAAAAGACTTTTTACATTATTAAGATGATTAACATGTAAAACATACAACCTATATTTTTTGCATTCCTATTGCATTCTATTGGAATCTCTCATCAGAAATTCCATCAGTCCCTCAAGTTTTTGATGTCCCTTGGGTGAGCTGTCACAAGATCCATTAATGCTGCAGGAGATCCCAAATCAAAGCCTGAACTGTGCTGAGCTCTGTGCTTCACAGGATCTTCAGGCAGGTAAAGCCGGGTCCTGTTGCAGTCCTAGTAGTGTCCTTGTTAGTGATAGCAACAATGCTTAAGGCTCAAGCAGAAATCAGTCTTGGTGTGAGGACTTGCAGTTAAGCAGGAAGAGTTCACTCCACACACAATGCTTGCACACAGAAATGCAACTGTAGAAGGGAGAACCCACAGCAGAGCAAATATGAAGAATATCAGTCTACTGGAAATAAGAGGTAATGAGTGTTTCTAGTTCAGACTCTATCATGGCATATCCTTGCCAATGATAAAGGAGTTCAATATTTGGAAAAAGATTGAATCTCTGTGAGGTTTTCATAAGCATTGTTTTCCATTTTTATTTGAAAAAGTGTGGGATTTCTCACTGCTGGAGTTCAGTCAATAGAAAAATCTACCTGTGATTTAATCAGTGAAGTAAGAAAAGGTGAAAGGAAGAATTTTATAGAATCTGGAAAAACCCTCTGCACTGGAAATGAAATAGAGTTTCAGCATTTTGGGTAAGTGGTATTAAGTCCCACCATTCAGACCTGTGGTAGTTACCCAGGGTTAAGTAAGTTATAAGGGGAAGACCAGTCTGCTCTGCCAGGTGAAAGACAATGGGAAAAAAATTCTTCATCGTTTTCCTCTTTATCACTCAAGACTGCCCAGACATCACATGGAGTGATGGTATCAACCTACTTTTGTTTCCTCCAAAACTTTCTCTTCTGACTTCTAAATACAAAACCTGGTGTTCATTTGCAGTTATTAACAGGCTTTCACAGAGTTATGCACTAAGCTTCAACTAATATAATTCCAAGCAAACAGAACTGCAAATAAAATATTATCCCTTTAACATCTAACTGAATTATGCCACTATTTAATCATTGATTTAAAATTAAGTTTATGATTAACAGAAGTAATAATGTACAGCAGATGGATTGTTCGTGCTGCTAAATGGTTGGATATGTAACATTCTTTCAGCTTCTTACTTGTAAAGGATTGGTGTGATGTTCTTACTGCGACCGTTGGAGATTGAATCTTCAAGCTATATGCTGCTGCCCTGTTTAGCTTGTTGCTTTACCTCTTTTCTAGCCTCTCAATTGCTGCAGGATAGGAGGTCAGTAATTTACAGGAACAAATTATATTCTGTTCACGTCTCCTAAATCTCAATTATCATAGTATCTTAGCATCTTCTGGTAGCACATTAAACAGAGTGATTACTATTTGTCATATATGCTTAGATCTCTTCATCTCTCCAGAGGGAGGATTGTTTGTGGAGTTGTATTTTAGATTTAAAGATAGAACCATCTTCCCCTAATTCTTCTGGGGCAAGATGCATTTGCTTTTCATTTAATGTTACAGGTCACGTACTTTGATCAAAACTTCAAGTTTTGAAAGGGCAGAGGAGGAGATTTCTCTTGCTTGAAAGAAAAACACTACTTTTGTGATTGCAGTTACTTTATAGCATAGGAAACTCAGGTTCAAAACCAGGAGGTTTTTGTGCTCGTGCTGTAATGTCACCAGTTCTTTTGATTGCTTTGATTCATTGTCTGCCTTCTGTAACTTCCTGTCCTGTTCAGGACCTCACTTTTCTAACACAGAGCAGAGTGCAAGGACATGGGCAAGTGAGATGACAAGTGGTGCTGTAAGTCCTTCTGCTGAAGGCTAGAATAAAAATCGTGTATTTCTTTAGACTGTTTCCCAACCTTGGGTAGGTAGATACAGTGAAACAAATACATGCACTCTGAAGATTGAGAATAAAAAGAAAGTATCTGCTTTCATAACCAGAATCTGTGCTGTGATAGCAGGTGTTATAGAGCCAATATGACACTCTCATCCCAGTACACAGCCTAACAGTGCTCATTTTGTTCACTCATTGTGGGAAAAGGACATGACTGTAAAATCATTGTTACTGGAAGAGGATTCTGGGGCATTTCCTTCTGTATTTCTGAACATTTTCTCAGATAAGATATTTTAATAGCATTAATTCTATTGTCATTTTAGTACCTCATATCATGATAGACTGACAGATCAAAAATTGACTTATACTACTGTAAAAACTCAGATTTCCTAAATGTAGATTGAGGAACAAATTTTACTATCAATAGCAATGTCTAGATATTCTAGAGTGGGATAGGTGACACATTTCTTCACAAAGCAATTGCTGAATCCATGAGAAATTTTCTATTTTAACTGTGCTCTTGGTTATTAGTGAAGATATTATAGAATTTCTTTTTGTATAAGGTACAATAGATCAGGAAATCACTAGTTAAAACCTGCTTATATTAAACTGAAGCATAAAAGGAAGAGATTTTGTTTTACAAAAGTCAAAGCTTTGAATAAGTGAGGAGTAGATGGAAGTGAGACAGGTGTTTTCCAAAAATCTCAGACAAAAGGGATTTTCCTTCTTCTTCTCAGTGTGTGCTCTTGTATTTTTATAAATTGCAGTTCTTTTTGGGGATGTGGTTGTGAATGTTGCATGGATAATAGCAAAGCACTTCTCCTAAGATGGCAAAGCTTTAATTCATGGTAGTCCTTAACTCTTGACATATTTTCAGTTTTACCTCAAAGTTTTCTCAGATGATCACTGTGCACCAGGGAAGTAAACAGCATATCAGTTACCCCAATAAGGGAGATAGAAAAAATATATGGTATGCCCATATACATGGTGCATTTAACTGCCAGCATTCATTCAGATTTTTAATTTATACTGTAACTTGTCACAGGTTACAAACAAATCCTAGTGTCAGATGTGTATGTCATGCTTTGCTTAACACAGTGTTGGTTAAATAAAAACACCTCTTTACATGCACATTTTCATTTTTATTGGTAGTATGTGGATATTGTACATGTATGGAGTAACTTCAGAGATCACCTGAAGAATTTTGTACTACCTCATTTGTTTTACTTGGAACTGGAAGAGAAGCCATTTTGATGTATGCACATTCCCTTGTTCTGGGTATGACCTGAGTTTCATCATCTTAGTTGATGAAAAGCACCCTGCACCCCTAGTTGATGAAAAGCATCTTGCAGCTTTTCTTTCCTAAGAATGAGGAACAGCCAGGCTCCAGTGAGCTCTGTGTGAGGTGTCTTGTTGGTGTTGTGTCAGAGTAGGCTTTGAAAAGCTGCCTGTGGCACAACTGGAAGGAGATGATTAGTGGGGCTGACAGGATGGGAGAAAATTAGTTTTGCGTCAGCTTCTTGCATTTCTGGGCTCTGCCAGAAACTGTGGCTGTGCCACAGGCTGTCAGGAGTGTTTAACCACAGCAAAACAGCAAGTGGTCAGGACATGAAGTCTCTAGTGTTATTAGCCATCCTAAACATTGTGAATTTTAATTCAGTCACTGCTGTTCAGAGGCCACAAGACCTGTGGACGTAGGCTAATGGACAGCCTGGGCCTTAGTGAGAAGTTATCATTCCAAAGTTGCAAGAAAGCAGATCTGAGTGTGAAATGGATTCCAGTGCTGCTACTTTGATAACTGAGTTTGGGAATCTGAAATGTGAACCCAAATATACTGTGATGCAGCCAGTAGATACTCAGTACTTCCATGTTTCTTTAGATATGCCTGTCTTGAACTATGATCAGTCAGTCTTAACATTCACTCATTTTTCTTACCTTATTTGCTTTTGCAATAACTTGTATTTGCAACTGGATGACCATCCAGACAGCCTGTGTCTCCCCAGTGAGAGAGAGAGGTGGAATTACTGTAAAGAGTATGACAAAGTGTCATATTGGAGAAGAGAAGGCTTAGGGGTATCTTATCAATGTATCTGTGTACCCCAAGGGAGGATGCAAGGAGGATGGAGCTAGGCTCTTCTGGGTACAAAATGAAACATGGGAGGTTTAACATCATAAAATGGTTTTGACTGGAATCAGAAATACTTGTTTGCTGTGAGGGTGACTAATTACTGGTAGAAGTTGCCCAGGGAAGTTTTGGAGCCTTCCTCCTTGGAGATATTCAGAAGCTGCCTGAATACAGTCATGGGCATCTGGCCCTACTCTATTAGATGGGTTGGACCAGATGAGCTTTCAGAGGTCCTTGCCAACCTCAGCCAGTCTGTGATTCTGTCATTCTGTATTTTCTTAACCTCAGAAAATGCATTTGTGCCTACTTTAGACAAGGTAAACTACTTGTGGTAAAAACACTATAATGATAATTCTGGCAAGCTGTTTTATTAAATCCAGTGGCAATACTGGCTGGATATTTTGGTGACTGATGTACATGTAATGCAGTGAATTTTTCTGAATTGTTACATCCTTCTGTGTAGCCTCCATGTACAGCTGTACAGAAAGTTACATCACGTATCATAGTGAAATTAAGACTTCATCTTTGATTTAAAAAGCTATCTGCTCCTTCCTGCACGTCAGTATGGCAGGTTAAAAAACACAGGAATCTCAGTGCTAGAAGGATGGGAGGGGAAGATACTTCATATCTCTGACACTGAAGTGAAAATGGAAGTGTGAGGAAAAACGCATTGCAGATTTTACAACATGTGAGTAACTGAAGTCTGCTAGACACAGCGATGAAAGTGCTTCAAAATTACTAACATCTTAACCATCTGTTGAGAGGTCTCTGTGAGTCCTCCTTCCTGTCTCATTCTCCATCTTATTTGCTGCTTGTGAGCTGTCAATGACTATGAAATTGCAAGACCTGTATATGTGTTTCAGCTATAGTTTTTCTTTAGGTATCAGTTATCTTCTATATTGAGGTACTTACTACACTGGTACCCATTACATTAGCATCAGATGTGTATAACCACTTCTGCCATTATACATATCCAACAGGTATCAAAACATAGAATGGCGGATGGAAAAATTCCTTTTTCAGAAAAAAAATGGCTTTTATCTCTTTTAAGAATTGTTTACATTATAATGTGTTTTTTTTCTCTTGCTGTGATTGTTCATGGGCCTGAAATTTGTTAATGGTTGTGTCACATCTGTTCCAAGAGTGCCAAGTTTTCTTGGAGGGATTTGCCTTTGTCAGTAACATCAGTCCTAATCTCATTGTATGACTGAAGGTTTGGGGCTGTGACAAGGCACTTGACTATAAAGAGAACATAATACTCAGAAATACTGGAGCTCGGCCATCTGCCAATAGGGACTGAGTAAATGAAAAAGAGACAAATCTGGGATCTCTAAGGAGAAGTGCTGTTTAAAGCTCTCCTGAGGAATTCTTGCAGGCTTTTTGGGTTTACATTAATCTTTGGGGCTTTAAGTAGAACTTGAGTACTAATTTTTAAAAGAATGTTATGCAATCATTGTAGTTAAGACAGTTTTTTCCCTTGGTATTCTGTGAGAGTTGATTGATGAAAGTAAGGGAATGGCAGAAACATGACCAAGATGCTCTGATAGACTGGTTAAGCGTGGAGATGGGAAAAAGGAATGTTAATCAGACTTCCAGCTGAATTTATAACCCATTTCTTGTTTGGTTAGTTTTTTTCTTGTTTCATTAGCACAAAAGATACCACTATATAAATATGATCTATGGTGGTTTTGGAGATATAGTTCATTTAGTTCTTTCTGTGCAATGAAATTTCCCAGCCTTTCTGAAATAATTTCCCCTGCAAAAGCCTTGTAACTATAACTGGACAGTACAAACAGTGAAAATAGCTTGGAAAAATGAGCAAGCACACTGAAAAGCAGAGTGTATGAATGCCTAAAAAACACAGCTAGAATGCTTCCTTGTCCCACTAAACTTAATAGAATTACTCATATGTGAAATGGAGTTGGAGAATGAGTATTGACTGCTGCAGGTGATTAGTGGTGCTTTTTATCACACTTAGAGCAGAGTCATGGTCTCTACCCTCACCAATGCAATCAGAAAATAACAGAAGTGGATTGGGGCACAGAATGCCCAATGCATTGTGGTTCTCCTGCTCTGTCTGCTGTGCAATGGTTCAGTAAATTGTGATATAAATAAAACAAGGTGTTAATAAGAATACCATAATATATTTTTATAAAGCCAAACAAACATTGAACAAGCCATTCTTAAATTCACAGCAATTTGATTTTAAAATTTCCTTTCATCTCCCCTCCCATGTGAAATTAGAAAGTGTTAGTGTGCGAATTCGGAAAAGAATTTCACTAAGACCAGGATCTCATACAAAGCATTAATTTATCTCTGATCAAAGTGTCTCTAAGCCATTCAAAAGCCAGAGCACTTGGGCTAATTAGATATTGCTTTTCTGGTGTGAAACATGGTATTATGTATAATACTCCAGTGCCTCATCAGCACAGCAAGGAGAAAGGTGAGCTGTTCCCTGAAAAATTAAAGTGAAAATCACATCAACAGTAAAATTCTTCCATTACTCCCATTCTGCCTAATCTTTGCAGATCCCATTTTCCAGCCATATCTCTCTGTGGACCAGATAAAGCATCAGCATTTATGGCATAAATAATCGACTTCCTTTACAATAGGCATTGAGAAAAGAAATTACATGTTCAGAAAATACTGCTGGTTGTCTCCCTGCTATGTCTAACCTCATTGTGGGACCAGCAGGGGCCAAGAAGCAGCACATGGCCTGTGGAATGGGAAGGCAAGAAAGTTGCAGTTAATAAGGTATGACTTGGTATCTGGCTTCTTGGGTTTTCATTGGAACTGGAGGAGATTTTATTTCTTCTGCAAGCTGAGGGCTGCGTGTGGCTCATGCTTGACTGACAGCAGTGAATTTGTTGGACATGTAGCTCTGGATGTACCTAAAGGCTTACTCATCTCAGTCATAGGAAAGCAGCTAGTGCTTGACTTCGAAAAGCTAATGCTTGTAAGGTTAGTACATTAGCCTAGAGAAATGTTTTCTTCTGATTTAAGCTTATCTGAGGGTCTAAAATAAAGCAGCTCCATTTTACATGAAAAATGGTACAGTGTGTTGAGCCTTTCAGAACTAAAGCAGCCCCTGGCAACACATGACAACGTGAGCCTCTCCTCCTTCCCACACGTCTCCCTTTCATTCAGTATAATACTCACAAAGTCAAGCAGATCCTTTCCAGCACTAAAGAACTAAATAAACTGCATGCAAGGAGTTAAGAAGGTATTTGGAGGCAGCAAACCTTCTTGCTTAAGGACAAAGCAGCTGTCTCAGAATACTTTTTGAAGCCATGTCCTGAACAACAGGATGCCTTGTCTCCCTGGGGCAAAGGGGAGGCCCTTTGGGAAATTTCACAATGCTTGATTTCACTTCCCATTTCTTTTCCTTACGGTGAACAGGTTGCCACTGAACTTCTTTTAGGGAAGGAACACTCCTTAAGCACTGCTGAGGATCAAAGCATGCTTTCCTCCTCTTGAGCAGGGAGCTATCTCTCTACCTGAGTCTATTTTCTGATCCAAGAGTATAACTAGGTGCTGATATACGGCAATGTTTTATTTATCTACAGAGTTAAGGTTTAGAGATGAGTCAGTAGCACCCTGAGTACCAGCAGTTATTGCGAGGGCTGGCAGTGAATCTAGTATTAATGAAACAGCTGTGCCTCTTGAGCCCCTGGACACTAGTGTGAAGTACACTGTATTTTAAAGTTTCTTCATGATTGTGCCAAATTTTAGATCAGGCTGTTTCTCCATTCACTCAGAAAGAGACAGAGGTTTTGGGAAACTTGTTTTAAGGAGAACATGTCTACATTTTAATGAACTTCTCAGATGTGCTGGCAGATTTCATTGCCGAGTGATGTGTCCACGTTTATGCTGCTCTCCCCCTGCTCAGAGCATCTCCCCGAGAGGAGATGGGAGGGAGGCAGTCTGGGACTCAGCCAACTCTCTCCCTCACCCTTCCTGGCACACACAGCATTCCTAAAGATGCCAAGAGAGCCGGGGTGAGCCACCTGCCATTAATCAAGGGCCTAGAGAAGGAGCTGAGCCACTGCCATGCTGTGAGTGTCTCTCTGCTCAGGGTTCTGACCCACAGCAGCGGAGGCATGGCTGCTCACCTTCTTCCACTCCTTCCTTTTCTCTTGCCGAGTGGAGGACACTGAATCCCAAAACCTGCATCATCCCAGTTGGCAAACTACATGGTACTAAGTATTTCTCTCAAATATTCGATGACTGAGCCCTAAAACCAATTGTATACTGAAAATCAATTAATTTCAGTCCTGCAAACAGGGAAATTCTTATTTCTTTTTCAGCCCTTGAATTTCCTTGTTTTTTTCCACCACCATTCCTCTTCCTAGGTGGGGAGGGATCATCATCAGGGAGATAGAAGAATGGGGTGAGCTGTGGCGGTGGCCTGGTCCAACGCCTGCTGCTGCAGCAGGTCTGCCTTGAGCAGCCTGCCCATGACCATGTCTTGTTGAGGCTTCCAAATCTCCTAAGAGCTGCACCATGCGTGGAGGGCTTGGTGACCGGAAGGTCCTAAAAGGCATTATGCATCACTTGCCACTCTCTGCAGTCTGCAACCAGCCACCCCCCTTGCACCCTGCTGGTGGAGCAAAGCAGTGGTTGCCTCCTGTGGCGGTGGCCTGGTCCAACGTCAGCTCAGCAAACTCTCAGCTTGCAGAGCAACTCTTCAGCAAACTGGAGAAGCCCAAGTGCCTGCAGGGCCCTGCCGGGCTGCCCTCTCAAGTGAATGGGAGCTGGCAGCTGGGCTGAAGAGGCCCCTTCAAGAGGGAGATGTGCCTGAAGAGTGGGTGGGAGCAAGCAGCAGCCCTGCTCTGGCTGCAGTGGAGCGTCTTTATGTGGGACAGACCCAGAGTAATGACACAACCTCAATATGAGTATCATTGCACTCATTTATTGCTAGTTTCACACAGTTTATAGCATAAACAACCTTATGATTGGATTACTGAGGTTGACGACACGTATCAAGCTGGCAGTTAACTGGATCGGAACACGCTGGGCAGTATTCTTCTTCAATGGTTTTCTCTCTGAAGAGAGTGGCAGGTGGCTGAAGAGGGAGAAGCTTTGTCTGCCTTTGACTCCGCTGTGAACTAAGTCAGAGCCAGTCTTGTCAGAAAACCGGTAAGAAACTCCTTTCTAGNTCTGCAACCAGCCACCCCCCTTGCACCCTGCTGGTGGAGCAAAGCAGTGGTTGCCTCTGGCTCTGGCAGCAGAGCATGAGCTCAGGCAACTCTTCAGCAAACTGGAGAAGCCCAAGTGCCTGCAGGGCCCTGCCGGGCTGCCCTCTCAAGTGTGTGGGAGCTGGCAGCTGGGCTGAAGAGGCCCCTTCAAGAGGGAGATGTGCCTGAAGAGTGGGTGGGAGCAAGCAGCAGCCCTGCTCTGGCTGCAGTGGAGCGTCTTTATGTGGGACAGACCCAGAGTAATGACACAACCTCAATATGAGTATCATTGCACTCATTTATTGCTAGTTTCACACAGTTTATAGCATAAACAACCTTATGACTGGATTACTGAGGTTGACGACACGTATCAAGCTGGCAGTTAACTGGATCGGAACACGCTGGGCAGTATTCTTCTTCAATGGTTTTCTCTCTGAAGAGAGTGGCAGGTGGCTGAAGAGGGAGAAGCTTTGTCTGCCTTTGACTCCGCTGTGAACTAAGTCAGAGCCAGTCTTGTCAGAAAACCGGTAAGAAACTCCTTTCTAGGGCTTTCTAGAAGCCGGGGAAAAGAGCGGCGCGGTTGGGGCAGTTCCCGGCACTGGCGGGGTGTGAGCTGAGCAATGGCGGGCAGAGCCGGCTGGCGAGGTGGGAACACCTCTGCTTCTTCACAGAAAAGAAAAACTTTCCCAAGCAGGGTATGGGCAGCAGCAGCCTGTGCAACGGGACAGGACGGCCTCAACTGCTATGCAGAGAGCTTTACTTGGAGGGAGATGAGGAGCTATGGGTCAGAATCAGAAGGAAGGCAGGGAGGGGAGATGCTGTAGTGAGAGTCTGTTACAGACCGCCTGACCAGGAGCAAAGAGTGGATGAAGCCTTCTACCAACAGCTAAAAACAGCTTTGTGTTCACAAGCCACGGTCCTCATGGGTGATTTCAACCATCCTGACATCCATTGGAGGGAAAGCACAGCAAGGTCTTTGCTTTGAGGAGGTGTCTCACAGCCCATCTGCTCTGCAGAGGCAGTGGCACAGGCCGCAGTCACAGGATTGTTTTCTGCCTGAAAGACTCTGCAGCTGGTGTGTAAATCTTGAAGAAAGACTTGTATTTCAGTTTTTTTAACAAGTGTTCTTGCAGTTTGCTTCCAGCACGTGACATTGGCCTGGTCTATCCAGGAGCAGGATGAGGCATCAGCAAACTTTTGAGTTGACTCCATTTTACATGTTAGGGCAGGATGTGTTACACCACGTAGTTGCACTGGAGGTGAGAGAACTTGTTCAGTAGTAAATGTGCTCCTGGAGCCTCATTTATCTTTTTCCTTCTCATTTCAGTGGAATGAAACATCATTTTTATTATCTGAAGGTTCATGCCCAGTGACAAAAACCGTACAGGCATTTGAAAAGGCTTTTGAAGATAACAAAAAAAAGACAAAACTCTCTTTAACTGATAAGTCTCTTTGTAAAAGGACTGTGAAAACTAAGAATATTGAAACCTTGTGTAGGTAGTTAGTGTATTTGGAGATGACTTAAACCTAGCTTTTGCTCTATGATCTGGGTCTTAGCACAAAAATTTGGGATCTCTTGGCTTTGCTTCTGTGGTTTGCCATTTCATTGTAGTTTGTTGTTGATGAGCTTTCTATTTTCTGGTGCTATCAACTGAGAATGGATGATTGAATTAACAGAATTCTAAGTGAAAATCCC
>VZTY01016788.1:0-24234 GCA_013400935.1 Turnix velox | reverse complement strand
ACAAAAACTTGGGATCTCTTGGCTTTGCTTCTGTGGTTTGCCATTTCATTGTAGTTTGTTGTTGATGAGCTTTCTGTTTGCTGCTGCTATCAACTGAGAATGGATGATTGAATTAACAGAATTCTAAGTGAAAATCCCGTAATTAATCTCTGCAGATGAGAAATGAGGAGCACTGATGGTAACAGGCGATGTTTCATCATCAGTGCCCATACTGAGAACAAACAGAAGGTTTCCAGTAACTCAGCTTTCTCTCAGTTAAAATTAATTATAATTTTTTCTTTAGAAATATTTTATATGTGATCATTAAAAATGCGTTACAGTGTCATTGTGACTTATGTAACTTTCCTTCTTTTCCTGAGGTAGTAGAAAATAGTGAAGGGATTAAGTTGGATTCTCAGCTGTTGCAGTCACTGAATCTTTCCTGATTTATAGTTGAGGACAAAATAACACATGACTCGGATTGTCAATAAAATACTATAAATATGTGCCTTTGGTTGCTTTTGCATAGAATGAGATCTTAGACCAGATGTGGAATATCAGTAAACAACATTTAGTGAAATTTGGGGGAATTTTCTTTTAAGAATGCAGTGCAGGAGTTGTTGTGATGTGCACATATAGAAAAGACAGACTTCTTGGATCACATGTTTTTCTTCTAGGCTATAAAACACTTGGAGTCACAGTTCTTTCTCTCACTCCTATGATGGTGAAAGCTCAGTGGTTTAATCTCTCTTTATATCTCGGCTTTTTTATCTTTAAGCCCCTGCTATCACTTCTTTGTGGTTCCTGGGCATCACAGGGACCCAGCTTTGATTTGAGACCATTGCATGTTGAAGTACAAAGGGCTGGTATTAATACTGCAGTACTGAAGTAGAGGTGACTAGCACAGACCTTCTGTCATTAGTGAGTCAAACGTGAGCACAGCACACCAGTGTGTCCTCAGCAAAGAGCTGGGCTCAGCACAGCAAGCTTACTTGGTGCCTCTCAGCCCTCTTGAAAGAAAACAAGAGACAGGCAAACAGGACTCTGAAATGCTCTTACCCAAGACTGTGCATTAGCTTCTTGAGGTCTCAATCATTATATCTCACCTGTGCATCCAGGAACATCTTCTTCCTCTGGGTAATCAGAAGTTTAGATTAATTATGCTAATCAGCTACTCCAGGCTGACACAATTAGCCAGAACAGGCAGTATCTCTGGCAATCTGTGCAGGATCTTTCCTACTTGATGACTTTAATTTCATGATACAGTGCAACAATTAAAGGAAACGAGAGAGCTCTCCATTAGTGTTTTCATCTCTGTAATTCCACGTTTCCACTAATTGTCATAAGACAGCCCCCGTATTCTGGGGGCAGAAAGTCCCCCTGTTAGCTTGCCTTTGCATTCAGTGCTCTGCAGGCTTCTGTTTTCTGTTATCTCACAGTTTGAAATGTATGTTTATATGCAGTTAGCAAACATTTAACTGAAACACATTTGTGTTAGACTCATCACAGGAAGGTGCCAAGAAGCAGTCCTGTGGATCTGGCTAGTTGAGCAATGGGTTTGCATGTAGCAAAGTTGATATAGAATGTAGAGCTTAAATGGGGAATTAAATTGTAAAGAGAAAGTGTAAAATCTAATGAAAACTCACCTAATCTCTTGTAATATTGTGTACAAATAGTTATAGTACAATTTCACTTAATTTAATGGTGGCTCTTAGTATCTCCAGGACAAAAGGGAAAAAGACCTTTCCTCAACGTTATATTCTTCTCTTGACCAGAAGTATAAATCCAGTAAATATCAGCAGGAACATTCCTTGTAGATCATGTACAGACCTGTAATATCTACATTGGAAATTAAAAGAGGATCTTTTGTTTAGCATTTCAGTGGGTATTTTATATGTCAATATTATGAAATACTGATTGTGCAGATCTCCATTTCAGTCAAGAAATGTAACTGAGGACAAATTAGGTTTTGTTATTGTCTGTATATTTTTAATGTTCTGCTTCATCTGGCTAAAGTGACAAGAATGAGAATTGTTCACCTCTACCTTCACAATGCCATGGAAACATCACCAGTAACAGTCATTGTTATAGGCATGAGATTTTCTAGTTTTGTCAAGTTTGAAGTATTGCAACTGCAGGTGTTTGTAAAGAGATTTATATAATGTGAAGACAGCTTTTGAGAAACAAATTTTGTATGTTTTAAAATATAATCAAGCAGTTGCTTGATCTGATTTTTTTTTCCTCCTGCTGTATTATAGGTCAGCATTGATGTTTCTACATTATTTTTTCTTTTCCTTGAGAGTATTTTTGTCTTTCACTTTCTCTTTTTTATCTTAAAATTATAGTTGCAGAAAAGGAACTCTGTGAAAGCTATGAATTTTAGATTATGTCTTTCCTAATATGTGCTGATCCCTCTGACCATTAGTCACACTTGTCTTTTCAGCTTGGGAAAATCACACCATCCTCTGCGGACATCCTCTGTGTATATTCAGCTGTCAGGCACTTGGTGACAGTATCTGCCATCTTCTTTGTCAGGAAGCTCTGAAATTGGTGTTCAACCTGTTGTACATCTGCCTGTGGTCAGACATACAGAATGTCTCCTTGCTTTCCTGAGGGTGATAAAGCATTAGCTCACCTTTGTTGAGCAGCAAATGGGAGATATGGGTTGATATCCTTAAACTAATCCTCCTAGAGGGAGGATATATTCACACTGAGAATAAATATTATTTTTTCTATTCCTATCCATAATGGATAGTTGCTGGTAAGCGGCCTGTTTTTGCAGCATTAATCTGGATGGATATGAGTATGTCAGAAAAGAGGATACTGCAATACTTGAGACATAAGTTAATCAGGTTCTTGACATGGATTTGACATATGGATATTTGAAGTGATTAATATTTAATGTAGTGATATTACAGCTCAAGAAGAGAGATAGCAAACCAATCAGATTGTTTCATGCTGTGCCACTGATCTAGCTTTGAAATTCCTTAAAAGGATTACACTTACACTCTAGTTTAATTAAATCCTTTGCTCTCCTTAACGTTATTTAACAATTCTTAGTTTCACCCTAGATCTCTAACATTACAGGAAAAGAGTTATGAGTCAGATTACTTTGTGTGTTGAGTTTTAAGCATGAGCTGTGAATTTCTGAAATCCTTTGTTGTTTAAGCAGAATACATTTTACTCTCTCCATTTAGGGTTTAGTCATCCTTTTCATAAGTCTTTTGATGAAGAAGGTCATTAAAATTAACACAGTATTAAAATAGCTGGTCTCAGTAATTATAATGTTTAACCATGGCTTCTTCTGATATTAAAAACTCTCTTCATTTTGCCTTCCAATCCAAAACCTTTAACAAACCTTATTTATAGTAGCCTGCAGACTTGTAGCTGGGAATAGCTTAAGGCAACCACAATATTCTTGTGTATCAGTGACATTGTATGTTTCTATGGTGAATGCTTTCTTTCAATGCTCTTTTTCACTTGCCATCTCACATTTAAATACGTTGCTTGTTTTTTTTTAGTAATAATTTAAAAATATTTCATTTCTTCCTATTGCTAATAGTTATTTTGTTGGATACTCTCATTAGGTTTTCCATTAACAAATTTTACCTGTCATGTATTCCCACCTACCCATTAACTGAGTCACTGTATGTTGACGTGTATTGTGTGACGGGTTTTATGAAAGAACCAAAAGTTTTGTGCGTAATAAAATAGGGATTTAGATTAAATTTATGGCAAAAGCTTTGTCTAAAAAATTAGAAAGTTTCCATTCTAGTTTCATATGATGACCAGGTCATGATGGAGGAAGAGAATCATAGCTAAAGCTTCATGCTTCTTAACAATGGTGAATATATTTAACTTCCTGCACTTAAATGGACAACTTCCATAAGTATACTTATAAATATTTATTGAACACTGGGGAAACAGCACATTGGATGTGAATTGGTTGCAGATGGTAGTTACTTAAATTTAAGATTAAAATAATAGAACATATGTGGAGAAAAAGATTGAGAACATACTAAAGCATACTTAGCATAACAGTCATTATTAGTTTGAGGATTATAATCTGATTTTTATGGTAGCTGTTCAGCTTCTTTAACTTTTCCAGTAATCACCCACCTTACAGAAGTTACAGAGGATTTTTCTTGCTCCTTTTATGTCATAAGTGATGATTGGACCTATCTAAAGCAGTTTGTCTTTGGAACTGACATTCTATGGAAAGTCCTCCTTCTTCTGCTCAACTTGTGTTTTCTTCACCCTTATCTCCTGAAACTGGAAACAAAGATATCGTGTAATTCTGAGAAAAATAGTTGTTTCTTCTACTTTATTGTGGCTTTATCTTTAGAATCTCTGTCAAATGCCATAGTTAGCATATTTGTGGCTCCTGGCTGTTTTTTCTTGAGCCTGCTTTCAGAAGAATCTTTTAGAAGTCATCCTGGCTGATCTCCTTAAAAGTAGCAGTTCTCGTATTGGGCACATCACTGTTCTTTCTCTGTGAACATAATAAAAAGAATAAATGTAATATTGCACGGAATGAAAATTACAGTAGACAACACACTATTTTTAAGGAAACCCTTGATAATAGAATCCATGAACTTCAGTCAGAAGTAACAGAGCTGTAGGAAAAACTGGAGATATCTAAGCATGAAATGAAAAATTACAACAAACAGGTATTTTTACAAATATATTTATATGTTATAAAGCCAGGCAGGACAAGGCACTGAGCAGCCTGATCTAGTGGAAGGTATCCCTGCCTATGGCAATGGAGTTGGAACTAGTTGATCTTTAAGGTCCCTTCCAACCCCAACTATTCTATGATTCTGTGTGCTTTGTATTGTCTTTTAATGAATGCTCTAGAATAGTTGAGTCCATAGATATCTTCTCCACTTTCTGTTTATAAATAGTGTAATCTGAAAAATGCTGAATCAAGTTTTGCGGAAACTTTTTTGGAGGAACTCTGCTAAGTCTGTGCTGTCTTCTATAATCCCTTTGTCAGCTGAGAGGAGTAAACTCTTCTCCTGGGCAGTGCAAATTGCAGCACACTGCGAGCTAATTACCTTACATTAGCCATTTCAGAAATTACTGGAAGCTAATCTTCATAAAGCTAAGCAGTCAGAAAAGAAGGCACCCAGTAAATAAATACCACGTATCTTTGTGCTTGAAACAATTAGGACTGACCCTAATCTGATTGAAAGAATTGGAGTGCTTCCAAAAAGGAAAGTGTGTGGCTGTTTTCACTAATTCCACAAAGCTCTCGTGGTTTTTTAATTGACCCATCTTACTGATGCACTTTGTTGTTTTCCCTTTCTAATCCCTTTGAGCTTGAATTTTCAAAAGCTATTATAAATCCAAAAAGGTAATGTCAGTTATGCCCTTCCTCAGTGAGTGCTAGCTTTTAAGTCTGCTCTTCCAAATACATTATAAATTTCAAAAAATTTAATATAAATATTTATCTTTTTTTTTTATTTCACTCATGCTTGAGTTTTGGGTAGAGTGAGAATATTTTCTCTTTCATATAAGATCTCTCCTCCTCCTACTCCCTTAAAAATGTCCTCATTCTGCTATGCTGCTGAAGTGGTTTAAAAAATGAAACCACTTCAAACAACAGTTTCCAGGTTTTGCTGGATACTGCTTATGCTGCTTATCACCAAAGAAAGTAAATATTCTGAATTCCAAATACCTAGAAATAATTTAGCACCTTGCTACTTTGACACGGTGCCTTGCCATGTTAATTAACACCTTACACAATTGAGGATGTTGTTCAAAGGGAAATACTGCTGAAATAGATGTATTTTTATTACAGATGACCTAAATAATGATAACCTGAATGCCTCCAAACTTTGGAGACATCAAATCCATAGCAATGTATCATTGGTTTGAACCTTGACCGTATTTACAGTGAAGAAGAATGATCTTAGGTGATCAGAGAAGTCATCAGGCTCCTGAGGTGCCTACCTGAAGATAACAAGATATTTGCCCTCTTTCCCCCACAGCTGTGTCTCTGCCTGTGTGTAGACAAAGGCCAAGCAATGCAGTTTCCACCAGAGGAATGATCTGTGTTTTCTTGTGAGGTGATTTGAGATTTTAAAATGGAAAATACTGTCAGTGAGTTCTTCCACAGCTGATTTTTCTAATGGAAAAATT
Organism: Turnix velox; assembly: GCA_013400935.1. Taxonomy (NCBI): domain Eukaryota; kingdom Metazoa; phylum Chordata; class Aves; order Charadriiformes; family Turnicidae; genus Turnix; species Turnix velox. The sequence goes on along the minus strand of VZTY01016788.1, from coordinate 18,111 downwards.
GGTCTGGAATCAAAAGGGCATTATTTCTAAAGAAATCCGAGAGAAACACTCATCATACACATTTCAGGTTCCTAACTTAACAATACAGGCCTTGGAATAATTTCCCAAAGATAATTTTTTTTCTTTTTTTGTCTCCCTCAGTTCCTTCTTTTGGCTTGTGATACCTTCCCAGGATCATAGAATTGTAAAATTATATAATAGTTTGGGTTGGAAATGAGCTTCAGGATCATTTAGTTCCCACCCCCTTCCATAGGCAGGGACACCCTCCACTAGATCAGAATAAATTCACCAGAATGAGTGGTAGTAGAAAAAGGGTCAATGCTTTGAAATTTCAGTTGATCTGACTCTTAGATTATTGGGTTATTGCTGTAAATTTGCTCTTGTCTAATTTGAATACTCTAATTGCTACTTGGCACTGCAAGTATACTTCCAGTGTCAGAATAACCAAATTAACAGGGATGACCCTTCAGCCATACACTTATGTCACTGTTGTGTTTTCAAAGGTCTCATTTAGTAATTTATCTAATACATGGCTCGTTCTTACTGTTGCTGTTTGTTATGCAGGAGCATCTAAGTGCTTTATCATAACAAAAAACTTCATCCCATACATCTCAAAGTTTAATTTTGGCTAGAAGGAAACCAAAAATGATGAAAGAGAAGGAAGCGTTGTAGTAGAAGCATGCAAAGTATTACTTAAAGAAACACAATGAGGAGCAATATTTAAAATTTGTGTAAATTATTACTTCATCTGAAGTGATGCATTATTTAGACATGATTTTTCCTCTGGGATGAAGGTATAGAAAAGACTTGTGTGGGAAAACCAGCAGTTTTATTTGAAAAATACCATTTTATGTTGAACAAGAAAGATGGCTTTGGTTACTGTATTATGCCTACTTCAAGTGTGCTTGATCTCTCCTTCCCAGTTAGAGTAGCTGCCTTAAGCAATTGGGCTTGATACAACTTTTGAAAGTAATGGCATTCAGTTACTACGTTAGGAATATGATGCACAGTCATAAAAAAGCAAATTAAGCAATCAATCAATGCTTTACTAAGTCTGGGATATACTCTTAGTGCCCAGGTAAAGCTAAAATGGGTGATGTGCACCTTGTGCTCAACAGAACTTTTATGAGAAAAGTAAGAAATTAATTGAAGTATTACTATTGAGTATCAATTTTAAATTAATTCTGATTGTGCTTATTCATTGGGGTATCCTTTTCCTATTAGAAGTATTTTAGAAAGTAACAGTTCTAGTACCAAAAGCTGAGAGTTTAGTGAGAATTAGAATTCATTTCAAAAACTTGGGCTTTGAGCTCTTTTAGACAGCTTTTAGATTTTGTGGATTTGCTTTATTTTTGATGGGTATGGTTTGTCACAGCTGTATTTACTGCTTTGATATGTGAGTAAAGAAACTAATTTTGTGGCAAATTAAAAGAAAAAAATAGAAAAATGGATGGCATTCTTATCAGGTAAGGTTTTTTTAACACTCAGATTGTTCCATTTTCATCCGTATTCTGAATTCAGTATATGTAGAAGTTCCTCAGTTTGTCATCAGGGGAACTGATGGTGTGACAAATAATAATTTTGAATATAATACATAAATTGCACTGACAGATTGTCCAAATGATAATAATAACTAGCTCTTGTGCTTTAATTTAAATATGATCATGTTGTTTCAGTCCCTAGATAGATTTATGGAATGTTGCTCAGCCTATGAGAAAACAGTATGCATGAGTTGCATATATTTTTGTGGGGTAGGAAAAAAAACCCTTCCATTTTAATCTTTTGCCTTAGAAAATACTCTGATCCCAGAGGCTGTTCTGAAAATGGTTCCATTTTTCTGACAGCTGTTCAGTCATCACGAGCGTATGTCTTCAAGGGCAAAGCGCTAATTTCCAATTGGCAAATTTATAATATTAGGTTTTAGACTATAAAAAAAACCTCACCTCAAACCCTTTTTTACTTCATTGCTTCTTGTTGATAAAATTCAATCAGCCTAGAGGGAATTTATAATTCCAGCAATTGAACCGGATGATTAGTACCTACAGGAGTAATCACTTATACTACATCACCTGAGGACTGATGAACCATTTATTATCAAGGGCTTAATTGCTGATAATACATCCTTGTGGCACACACACACATATATACCTAATTTATACATATGTATAAATACATGCCATTTGTGCTAGGGAAGGAAAAAATTTAGCTCAGATTAGATTTTGCAGAAGTGAAAATACTCAAATTGGCCTGAAAACGCTTCAGTGTAGAATGCAGGTTCTGAAGAGAAGAATTAAGGAAGGTAGAGAATGTAAATATGTGTGTGTGTTTGTGCACATGCAGGGTGTTATTTATTTATTTGTATCATGAAGAGAGCTGTCACATAATAGCTGGAGTTTGAGGTGAAGGCTTTTGGGTGTTTGCTCAACCTCATATATTTAATTTTTTAAAAAAATTAATATTTATCGTATGTGGGTTTTAAAATTATTTTTTTACTCTTTGTAATTTAGTTTCTGGCATCAATTTAAGGAGTAAGAGATGTTTCCTTGCATACCCTGCACATAAAAGCAGGAAAGGTTATTTATTCATCTTCTGATGCAGTCCTGTGTGAGGAAGCACTGGGAGTAGCATTTTACAGGATTTAAGCCTGAAATGTTTGTATTTCTTGCCCATGGCAGCATCTTCTAGGGAACAGATCTGACCAGGTGCTTGGCCAAGTGACTTCACTGAGGCACAGTCCTTCCTGTCTGTTGGCTTCCTGCAAGGCAATTGGCACCACCAAATTTGGGTCTTTGCAGGCTATTTGTAATGGGGGAACTGTTGTGCTTCCAGATACTTGGGAGGCTGGTACTATCTGCAATTAAAATGTGAATTCCATGGTTAAAGGGATTAATGAGGCAGCTCAAATGAGAACATTTCCAAAAAGTGATGTTTGCAACTCTTCTGGATTCCATTAGAAACTTCCAATATTGTTCCTTTGATATAGAGTTAATCTTCTCTTTAATGAGAATATTGTGAAATATTCTGCTACAGGCAGAAGTGTCTAAATATATTTTTATTAGAGATAAGTTATGTATGATCAAACCTCCTTCATGCTTGTGTTTAACAGGAGCCTAGCAGTGAATAAAGCAAGGAGCATTTGGTCATATATGTGCTAATTCTATATCTCATTTTTCTCCTGATTTCTACTTAATTTATAATTAACATAGTGTACTGATTAAACCATTAACTGTGTATTTCATCTTTCACTAGTGGTTTGCAGGTTGAGATCCTAATGTTCTGTAACCTATTGCTAGGGTAGCTATAGAAGTTTTGATTTATGAAGGCAAATATTTTCTGTTCTGGTACTATGGGATCAAGAAATGATACAAACAAATTTGTCTAGGATAATCACTTCCTTGTATCTGGTGCTGCTAGAAAATTCATCATAAGGCTATCGGGGATAAAGGAGAGGATGATTTTTTAGTTCTTTTGAAGCATATTAAATTCTGAGACTTTCTTTGAGGTGCTAAATGTAGAGACTGGAGTTTTACTGAAATTAAATGGGAAGCATCCTTACTCTCTCAGCTGCAGCCAAGATGGAGGCAGTGCAGAGTAGATCTTCATGGAATAATTATGTAGATTTTCTACGTGTTCTTCTCTCCCAGTTGCTGACAGTCTGAAGTTTTAAATCTTTTGTCATCTATGTCAATCTAATTCTCTAATTGTCTTAATTTCCATTGTAATATTCTAATGGAAAGCACCCACCTTACCCTTTGAAGTATTATAAAGCCAGTAGAAAGCAATGCTGTGTTTACAACTTTTATTTTCTTAGCAGTATCTTATGGCAGCAGCATTTTGGGTACATTACAAGCCCACTGTCTTCTTCAAAGAGTGGCTTTTGGGACACATAGAAGCACATCTATCTGTGCTAGAGGCACATGTCCCTAGAACAGATGCTGCTCCCAAACGTTCAGCAGTTTATAGGGCACATCAGTTGTGCAGTATTAACAGTACACACAAGCTATTAATTGCAGTAATGAAGGCTTAAAATATCTCCAGCTAAACAGATATTTTGAACTACCATAGCAGAAATAATCTCTCCAAAATATCTCTATAAACTATATTTAAACATAGTTTTCATTTACAGATACAGTTCCTGATTCTGCTCCCCTCCTTATGAGCCAGGGCTAGATGTGAAAAAAGGAGGGTGTATGTTTGGCATAAGAGTTCAAGACTCTTGATGTCCCAGTTAATTTTCTGCAGGCCAGTAGTGTGCAATACTAGCCACAAGAAGTCCTCACAAGAACTAGAGGCAATGGGCACCTCAGACTGAACATCAGGAAACATTTTTCATTGTGAAGGTGACCAAGGACGGGCAGGGGTTATCCAAGGAATCTTCCTCCTTGGAGTTACTCAAAAGCCATCTGGACAGTGCTTCAGTTTTCAGAAAATATTTGGAAAGTGACGTGGTTGCTTTAACCGACCTATTTGATGACTACCCAATGTAGATATTCTAATCTTAGAATTATTTAGCTACTAAAGGTCAGCTGGCAAATCCTCTGAAAACCATAAAGGAGGCTAATTTTATTTCTGTTTGGGAAGTATTTATTGAAGCAAAGTGAAGCAAAGCAGTTTCTGATTATATAGCAAAATGGACTTATTCAGTTACATCCAACTGTAGCTTTCCTATTGCCCAGCAATTGGATACGCCTGTGGTGCCTCAGTAGTGGTCTGCTACAGCACCTTCAAAAACCCAGCATTAAAGTGCCAATTCCAATTGGGAATTTCACAAGAGAGCAGTTCTGGGAGCTGTCAGCAATAACCTGCACAGGGTTCAGCTCTCACAAACTAAGCAAAAATCAGAAGTAATTGTTTTTAGCAGCCTAGGAGTTCTGAGAGCGGTGGGAATGGATGTTTGTGGCCAGAAGGAATAATGGACCACAAATTGTGCTTTTGTCTGAGAGGATATGGACTCAAATATATGGCTTGAAAGTCCATTTCCCTCTTCTGCATGGTTTCAGCTTATTTCTTTGGAAACAAAACTCACAATTTCCATGTTCTGATTAATTTTGGCAAAACTGCTCCCATGGCAATTTGAAGGCCTTTCTTCCATGGGAGCAGGTAGTCGTGCTGCAGCTGGTCAGGGCATAAATAGCTGTCATCTGGCAGTAGCACCACAGCTGGTGATTAAGGGGTATTTGCAGGAGGAGCTCTGCAGAAATTTGGCTTGTGATGGTTTGGCGTTATTGAGAAGTATGAGAAAATCCTTTCTTGCAATGAGCAAAGCAGGTTGGAGATAGATGAACATCACAGCGAAGTGGATGAGGGAGAGTTAATGATAAGATATCCAGGCACAAAGCTTTTATCCCTAGGGCATGTAGAGAAATTTATATACTTCTCTCTTAAATGAGGCTGGTAGAGAATAAAAAGCATCTAGGCTCTCCTGAAACAGCGAGTGCAGGAATTTTTTCTTCTCTCCTTTTCTCACATCTCGCCATGCTCCTCTCTGTCAGGTTTTGATCACAGGTTCTCATTTCTCTGTAGTTCCTTTTCTGCGTTTGATCAATGTTTGTCTTTAATCCCTGTGATTCTGTCTTTTCTATTCTTTTGTCTCCAATCTGTGACTATTGTATTTCTCCTTTTTTTTTTTTTTCCTTGTGCTATTATTTGCCTTACAGTGGGTCTTTCTTCTCATTTTCATTGTACTCTGTCCAGAATAGTGTATTGGGTGTAAACAATAAATGAATTGATTTCAATGAGTTGATGGCATTGCTTAACCAATCCATACCATACAGAATAGCTCACCAAGTGAGTACAATAAGTGACTCAAATCAAAATGAGTTCACGTGGGTGCCTGGAAAATCTATATGGAAGGCTGGGGGACCATGGCTCAGAACGGGATTGTATAACTAGAATTTTACAGAAATTAAGTAGTAGGAAGAAATCCATGTCTGCCTTTTCCTTCTGCTTTGTTATCTCTTTGGATAAAACAGATTAGTGACTGTGTAATTGATTAGTTAATGAATAATACTGGGCCCTGAAGACTAGTTACCAAAGACATGAAGAATGTTAGAGACTGTAAAAACATCAGAATAATGCAAAGTTTTAAAAATGCATTCTTGTGTTGGAGAGAAACATCTTAAAACTGTGAAAATGGAAAGAAGCTTGCTAGCACAAGTTGCAAGACTGTTCCTCAGAGATGATGCTACTACGTTACTGCTGTATGACTTATACATGTGAGCTGAAAGCAAATATAAATAACCAGAAAGAGAAGACTAAGAATTGAAAAAGCTTGATAGAAAGTCCTTTGTGGCATGTTCCCAATTGAGGGTTTGTCACAGGCTCATTCCTAATATTTCCAGCCATTGAACATAAAGTATTATCCAAAGGATCATGTCTGAATTTAAATCAGTTTTTCAGTTATTACTTTATGAGTGGCTACATCAAATATATATAAAACTAGGGAAAAGGCCTTGTTTTTTAAACACAAGGGCTCTTCCCATGGTATGACAGAATCTGACATTTCTTTGAAGCTTTTCTAAATTTCAGAGGGAGCAATATCTTTGAAACATCCGTAAGTTTTACGTCTCTAATTATTTTTGATATAATACTTCTCAGGACACATTAAATGAAGGCATTTTCAGCCTCATCTTAACAGAGAAGACTCATCTCTTGCTGTAATTACTGATGAACAAGATCTCTGCACGGGCTAAATTGCAGAGTCTCTCAAACAGGAACAGGCTTACTTTCTTGTCTTTCATAACATTTTCCTAAACCTCTCTAATGTCTCCACTTTATTTACAGCTGTCCACAGCTGTATAACTCTGATGTATATTTTTTTGATTTCTGCAGATTACAAGTTGCTTAGATATTCAGAGTAGATGTATAAACATCATTGCTGCAAATGGGGAATATTACTAAGCTGATTCCATGAGATTTACAGGAAGGCTCCTCAGAAGCTTACGAAGTGCAAAGGTATTTACCTCAGACAAGGTGCAGTGCAGTGACTTGGGTGGGTCCATTTATGATTACAGCAGTGTCCAGTGAAACCCTCTGTGATGTGAGAGGAGAAAACTTTGCTCAGGCCCATTTTTCTGGAGATTCTCATAAAGGTATTGTGCTGCTGCCATTCCCACTGCCAGCCACACTGCACTGCATTGCTGACTCTCTTGTCACTTTGCTGAGATGTTCAAGGTTGCTTTTGTAGTTTTGGACTGCAACTGGGTGCTGGTATTAATTGGTAATAATTTTTGGCTGCCTCTATATATTACCTTGACTGGCATTCTTTCAAAGACTTATCTTCTGTGTTTATTTTTGGTTTTAAATACTTCAAACAGTTTTCAAATGTTATGTTTATGCTAAAAATTATTTTTAATTTCTCCAGTTTTGCAGATCGCTTTTTGCTGACAGACAGGCTTGATCTTTGGGTTTTGCATTTATCATGATTTTCATAATCATAAGTGAAAAATACAAATTATTTTCAGCTCATGGGAATTTTTTTTTTTAAAAGCAGGGCTTGAGCTTGCAGAATGATCACACCTCCTGCTCCATGACAGTTGTGTTTCTAGAGTACCACGTTGGATTTTCACTCTCCTTATCCTATGAATTCTTAGAAATAGTATGAGATGGCTTGCAAATAAGCTAGTTTATGAGTATGTATATCATAACACAGGCAAATATTTACATTTGTGGGCTGGTATTTTTGGCAGAAGTGAAGGTACCTCACTATACATGTGATTCATTTCACTCTAGCTCTAGGCACAGATACACAGCTCTTTTAATATCAGGTGTCCTTAAGAGGGTTAAAAGCAGTGCTAAGCTCATAGCTAAATATAATAGGGGATTAAAAGACCATGATAATTTCACTTAAAAATTAGAAAAAGTCCTAATAAATAACACAGGTTTTATGATAGCACCTAGAATCTAACTATAAAACGTAGTTGTGTATTTTTTTTTAGCATCACAGAGCCTGTGGGGATGTGGTGTTACATACTCAGAAGAAGATACGCACTCAGGAAGTTGCCTTTACTGACCATTGGTGGTAATGAAAGGACAGAAAAACCCCATTTGAACCTGGAAAGCCAATTCTCACCACTTTACAGTTATTTATAGCTTTGATCAGTAAAGAGTAACTGAGCTGGTAGTTTTCTGTGCTTCTGTGGGTACTGCAGGAGCTCTTGAAGAGTATTAAACATTCAGCTTGTGTGCCTCTTGCTGACTACCGGTAGAAGCCCATTTTTCATAGTGCTGTTGAGCACTTGTTTATCATCATGGAACACAAAAGTATCCATATATCACAATATCCTTCACATGGTCTTTGTTTCTTGGTAGCTGGCAGGGATTCTTAGTAGATAAAATAATAAAAGTGTGAAGGAACAGATCATGAGTTTCTGGTATGAAAAGGAAGCCACAAATCATGAGAATCCTGCAATCAATCAAGCAAACTAAAGGTCTCTTGAAGTTCAGCCTGGTTTTCACTCTAAATAGCAAAGCATCACAGTATAACTTTAGTCAAGGTTCTGACTTACTGCAATAATATATATTCTTAGCCCAATTAGCAATCAGGTTATAGATTAAATCTAAATCATAGCATCAGCCAATTCCTTCACCATTTTGTACATTCCTCATTCCTGCTATTCTTATATTTTGCTGCATGTTCTGTTCAATGATTGACTTGGGTAAGACTTAAGAAAGCTGATCAGGCAAAGGCATGTCAGCAACAGACAAACAAACCACAAGGTCTTCTCCAGCCTAATTTGCAGTAAGGGTTGCAAGCTCATTGGGCTGGGGTTCGGTGTATTTTGCCACCAAGACCATCAGATTTGTTGATGCTAAAGCAATGTTGTCTATTCTGTAGGCACAAAAAGCTGCAGGGTTGCATTTAGAGTAATAGTACTTGGATTGCTCTGAAACATCACAGTTTCATCTTCATTCTATTATCGCAGTGCTTTATGCTTCTGAGACTTTTTCCTAGCAGACTTTAAAATTGTTCTGAATGTAAGATGATAAATTAATAGAACAAAACAAATTGGAGTCAGTAGGAGTGCGTTTAGCACTAACAAGACCCATCTGAGTTTCACATCTTCTCTTGCAATTATATAAAAGAAGGCTAGTGTCAGTACTCATCTTTTCTTCTAATTGCTGTTGCACAAAGGTCTGGATTATTATTTAAGGGCTGATTGAAAAGAAGCAGTCTCTCCAGTTCTTGACAAATGTAATTTCTTCTAAACTAGGAGAGGGAAATGAGACATATAATCAGAAATAAATTTCAGATCTCCTACAAGAGGAGGAATGAATATTTGGTTATTTACACTGTGTACAGGGATAACTTTAGGATAAATAATGTTAAAGATTTGCAGTAAGGGAAGTCTCAAACTTAGAATGTTAAGAGGTGGAGAGTTTAATGCGATATTTGAGGAGACACAGTCTCGTGTTCTTCATGAAAATATTGAAGGTTCTTGGGTTTTTTCCTATTCTTGATGTGGAAGGAAAAGTATTGAAACATCCATATTTTGTCTGTGATGCACTTTCATTTTGTAGCCTTTGTTGCAATGAGTTCACCATTGACCTGTTGTACAGGGAGGAGGCCAGCCACAGGGTAGTGGAATTAATAAAGCTGATCAGCTCTGCACTGACATGTTCAAGTGCAGCCATTGATTAGAAAATGTTGCCAGTGACTCTTTTCTGTTTCTTCTTGAAAAGGGAGGTGATGAAAGAGCCAACTTCTGTCCAAGGGACACTTTACATTCAGTAATTTGGCCAGATTTTAAGCAATTTTCTGCTGAATAGAGAATTTCTAGTGTTTTGTAGGCATAGAAGGATAGATGATTGCGACTCATTATCTTTAAGAATAGGAGTAAATTACTTTGTTCTAAATTCATAGTTACGGATATTAATGCCACTTGAGATTTAGTTGTGTCACTATATTTGTAAAATTTTTATTAAAGGCCTTTACTGTTGATCACTGAAATAAAAATAATTCATGGTGTTTGTGATCCTTTATCATTTCTTATGCCTTTTACATATATCATAAGAAGCACAGCTAAGCTTCTTGCAAGTATCTTCTGGACTGAGAGACTTTTAATGAGCAAAAAAGAATGAGACTATGACTAGAACCAAATACATGTCCAACAATGTTTTGACAAAGGTGAAGAGATGATGAATAGACAGCTACTGGTAACATCATGGTCTTTGCATGGGAATACATGGAGAGCATGAGAAGTTGAGACTGGCACTCTGCTTGTTTTCAGTCTTGTAGAACACAGCACAAAGTGTAATAAAATATATGAGGAAAACAGAAATTTGTAAACACATTTGCTGTGTGATTGTATTTTGTTTGCACTGAATTATTTTGCAGTAATTAGGAGTGAATTTTCATACCTTGAGAACTTGATGAGGGAAGAAATTACGTAGGGGTTTCTTTCACTTCTCAAAGTAAACAGGATGATATTAGGCCTTCACAACAACTAAATATAATCTGTAGATTAAACAAAACAATAGAGCCCTCATGTTACTTATGTTTGGTTTCCTTCCCTTGATTAGATTACTTAAAAGAGCCATTATCTTGACTGAGGTTTCCCCCCAAAGAAATTGTGGAGAGGAGGAAAATATACCAGCAGGAGTAATATTGGTATCTTCAAAATGCCAGCAGTTATTTTTCTTGGTTATTAGACTATACGTGTGAGAATTCTAGAAGTCAAAAGCTCTTTTTTTCCCAGTTCAGAACAGGAGTAGGAACAATTGATTTTCATCTTGTAAGCCCTTGTAAATACTGAAGTTTCTATCAAGTGGGTGCACTGAGCCTAGTTTCAGAGGTAATTGGTAAGAGGTTTATGTTCTGTCAGTAAATGCTTGTTAGTTACAGCCTATTTTTGAAAACTACAAAAGAATCTGTTCAAGATACCATCCTTTCATTGTAAGCGTCTCTTAAAGGATGTTGGTATATTGTTTGTGAAGTATTTGAGAAATACTACTTTGATCTTATCAATTAATTTCAGAAGTGCTCAGAACCTAAGTTCTTGGTTGCTGCGTTATCTTTAACCCCTTTGTTCAACTTAGCTGGCTACAAGTGTATTTCTTTGGTGTTCAAATTTGCTTTGAGCTTAACTTCAATGGTGAACTGGCAATCTCCAAATTGAACTTTCCTCCTAATTTGCATTAGGCATTGCCCAGCAAACCAGTTTGCTCGATTCTCTTGCAGAGTTTTGACTCTCACAATCATTTGCTGCCATTGATGATTAAGAGATTAGAGCAGCTCCCATACAAGGACAGGCTGAGGGTGTTCGTTCTCTTGAGCCTGAAGAAGAGGAGACTGAGGGGTGGCCTCATTCATGTTTATAAATATGTATAGGGTGAGTGTCAGGAGGATGGAACCAGGCTCTTCAGTGATATCCGATGATAGGACAAGGGACAATGGGTGCAAGCTGGTACCTAGGAGCTTCCACAAAAATACGAGAAAAAACTTTTTCATAGTGAGGGTGACAGGAAGGTTGCCCAGGAAGGTTGTGGTGTCTCCTTCTCTGGAGATATTCAAAACCTGCCTGGATGCTTTCCTGTGTGACTTGATCTAGCTGGTCCTGCTCTGGCAGGGGGATTAGGAATAGATGATCTTTCAAGGTCTCTTCCAGTCCTGTGATTCTGTGATCAGGTCAGCTTTTTCATGGACCCAATTCCTATTGGGTAGTGAGTTTTCCTACCCTCAAGATTTATGAGAATTATTATTTAGTTCTTACGCAGAATTATAAAATGGGGTAAAAAGTAATAAGACTGAAGAGTGATCCCATCTTCACACCTGCAGATAAATATAAAAATTCAAATAATTATAATTTTTGCTCAAATATGGTGGCAGCAGTACAAGAGTTCAGAAGTTTTGCCTCGTAGCATGTCTTCCACCTAGCATGTATTGCTCCTACTGGCCAGCAGAGTAGGGAAGTAGAACATTCTGCAGACTAGCTGTGTAGAGAACTTTCTGGTATACCCTGAAGGAGAAAGCATGGGGTGTTTATATTGTGAGAATTGGAGCAGAGAGTGCTCAGTGCCTTGTCCAGCCTGGCCTTAAACACCTCCAGAGAGGGGGCATCCACAGCCTCTCTGAGCAACCTGTTCCAGTGTTTCACCACCCTCGCTGTAAAGAATTTCTTTCTCATATCCAGCCTGAATCTACCCCTTTCCAATTTACATCCATTATTTCTAGCCCTCATCTGTTAGCAAATTCTTTTACTATAGTCTATTTTGCCACCAATTCAAAGTTTCTCTGTTCAGAAATTCTAGCCTACTTTCAAATAAAGTTCAGTTTTATGCTTTACAATGTAGACTGTTTGCATTAAAAGAAGGTAGATTGATCTCATAGCTAACTAACTTGAGATCCACTGAAAAGGGCCTGTGAGGGGAAGGATTTGAGTAATAGTTTTCCATTATCTGAATCAAAGTGACTTTAAGTCTGAGCAGCTCAAACAGATACAAAAAGCCCTAAGGTGATGACTGAAGATCAACTTTGTGATTTTAATTTCTGTGCCAATAAATCTCAAACTGAAAAAAACATGTGCCAAACTAAGAGTGGAGACTTTCCTTTTGAAAGGCAGTTTTGTAAAGTTCATGATTAAAGACTAAATTAAGGCTCCTGTCAATAGATCCAAAATGGAGTTTGTCACAACATTTTATTTAGTGGTAATGAGAAGCTATTTATTGTGTGGAAAAACATCAGTTTATTTCTTACTCTCTTCTTTTGATCTAGCATTTCCTGATGTGTTGAAGCCTCAGTATTTAGGTCTGTGCAGTGACTATCCTGGGAAACCTCTGCAACTGTGGGGTGAGGGGAGATGTGAAAGGGGGGTGTAAGGTGCAGCACCTGCAGAACTGGTTGAGGGGTACAAAACTAGTTTTCCTCATGCAGAGGAAAAATATCTGAGTTCAGCAGCAGAGTTGGGAGGAGAAGATTGTTCCTTTCACAACTTTGAATCTCTCTCCCCAGCATAATTTTCAAGCTCAAGCTCTTTATTTCATTATTGGCTTAAAGATAATTTGAGGAAAAATAAAAATTCTCAGCTAACTATTAAGCTTTACCCAGGATTTTGTCTATTGAGAGAAAAAGTGAGTACATAAGATGGTAATTCATGTCAATTCACTATGGTGTTAACAACTCCATTAAGATCCATTTAAATTTCTCAAATAACATATCATTTCCAGCAGACAATGTGTTTTGCTGTTAAGACATCAGTGTTGGAAGTTGTTCCTCAAATGGAACAAGAATAGGGAAAAACATTTTATTTTTAATTTATTAATATATTTCTAAAAGCTCAAGCCATAAACCCAGTGTTGTGCTTGAAACACATAAAGTTGTCTTCAGGCATAGACCAACTTTTAGCAGATTTTTAAGAATTCTTGTGTTAATAATACTCTCTGATTTACTGACAGGAAGGTAATGCATCATCATCTTGTTTATTTTCTGGTTGTCAGAGTATGGATAGTGGTAAAAAGTTTAAATAAATTCTGAAATACATCACTGTAGATAAAGCAGTCTCTTGCAGCATTCCTGATAGATGCTCGTACACCCTGTTGGATTTCTATAAATACATTTTTCTATTAGAAATAAAATTAAGTTCTGCTTTTGACTTACAACTAAATTACTATTTTGTAATGAATTTTAAGCAATTAAGGATTACTTTTTCTGTTTGAGTATGTGCAAGTTGGAACTGAAGTGCCATGTATACCTAACACAAAGCTAGATTTAAATTAATGTAATTATTTTTTAAGGCTGCAGGCAGTTTGCTTTCATGAAAAATTGCTCAAAATCCACTGAAGGCTGTGGAATCTTTCAGTTGATCTGAAGGAGAGTTGATTTAGGTTAGTGAGGTTAGATTTGGCGATATAAGTGGTAGTGAGGAAACTATTGAAAATAAAGTCTTTCTATGGATGATTTTATCTATGAGACATACAGATGTGAGCAGTATTTTGCTGTTCCCTGCAAAGGAACTCCAAAGCCAAGTCGTGTTGAAGTGTGATCAGAATGAGATTTGTGTCTGCCTACTTCTGACTTGTCTGCTGTGTGTATGAAGCTGCCTATGTGATTTTATTTTATTCATGAATAAGCAAACAATCCATCTCAGAAAAAAGTATTTGTTAGGAGTATTCTTCATTCCTAGGAATCCATAATTCAGACAAATTATGTTGTATTTTTGAAGCATCCTCAAGCTGTGCATGATGTTCTCCTTGCTGACTGCTAGGTAGTCATACAGGGTCAGAGATGAGGACTGCTCAGCTCAGATTTTGTTCAGAAGGACTTTCTGTGCTGTTTTGCTGAGCAAAGTGCTTACACATCAACCTCCTCCTGTTTTCCTTGCTCACTTATTTCATGTGCTTACTGCTTTCTTTGAGTGAGCCATGGCATTCACAGAGGTAGTCATTCCCATCCCAAGGATGTGACAGCACACTGGGTGACACTGCTGTCTGTCACAGCAGGATTTCCAATGGAGGAACACGTGAAGATTTTGTGCTCACGTGTTCAGCACACCTTTGTGCTTCCAAACCATGAATATATTTTAAGAGTTAAATTGCATTCACTGTATTTTCTTCAAGGAAAGCAACTCCATCTACTGTAATGACTCAGACTTAAAGTGGCTGCTGTGTTGAAACCTATTCTCAACAGTGTGTAACAAGACAGCAAAACAGAAACACAGTAAAAATATATCTACCGGAACGGAGCTTTGGCATCCCCATATGGTTTCCATCGGCTTCCCAGGAAACTGCATAATTTATGGCTCTCTATTTGCAGGCCCTCCTCATTTCCCTTTTTATTGGAAGAGGAATCATGTTGTTTCCCACTTCTTTTTGCTGTAATCTTCGGACATGCCAGCTCTCAAAGTAGCTGTACTACAGAAAAGATATCAAGGAACAGTGAAGCTGAGGAAAACAGATCTTGACTGTTCGTCTGTGGCTTGGTTGAAATCATCATTTGCATCCTGCTGAACTCTTGGATAACTCCTTTAAACAGTTCTTTTTGGATCACTGCAAAACATCAGTTTTAAAATGTAGCTTTTTTTAATTTCGTTGGCCCAGTATATAGGGACTGTTTTAGAAATACTGCCACAGGGTACAGTGAAGATATCATTGTACAGCAAAGTAATGAATAAAGATTAGACAATGGTGAGAGTAAATTCTTGCTAATGAGTTCCTTTTGTAAGTACTTGAGGGAACACAATCTGATATGTGTTGTGTTGTTGAAGCACCATGTTTATATACAAACTAAAAATATTGACTAATTTCAATTAATGAAGACCTCTGAAGGTTATCTGCTTAAAGCAGGGCTAACTTCTAAGCTTGATCAGGTTGCTTTGGGTGAAGTTCTGATAAGTTTTAAATACCTTCAAGGTCTGTGCCAATGTTTGTCTACAGTCAATATGAAAATCCTTTTTTTTTTTTTAGCGTGTCTGGTTGTACTTGTCTTTGCTGTGTCTTATCACTATTGATAGTCTGTTAGTCTCTGAGAAGACCCTGGCTTTGACTTGTTCATCTTCAGGTCGTTCTGTGCTCCAACCTCCTAACTGGCTCCACTATGTCGATGTCTTTTTTTGTAGTGGAGGAAACACAACCAGAGGCAGTACCTCAGCTGAGCTCACACTAATGCTCTGTGAAAGAAAATACTCAGTTCCCTTGACCTGCTGTGCTCTTCCTGACTGTGTAGTGAGCATCCATTGCCCCAAGGGTGCACTGCTGATTCATGTTCATCTTCTGCTCACTGCCTCTTCCACACTGCAGCTTCTTTCCCTTCTTCCCAGGGAATGATAATCTCGGACTGACCAGAGTTGTTATACCTTTTATAATGGGCCTGTCCATCATCAAGATGGTTGTGACTTCTATGAAAGTGATTTCCAGACGGAGAAATCTGGGAATGGTGTTGGACTTTTAAGATTATGGGCATAACAAAAGAAAGAGATCAAAAGAACATAGTTCCATTCTTCCAATATGCACATCACTGTTTGAATGCTCAAACAGTGGTTGAACAACAGAAGTGGCCAAGTTCTACAGTTAGGGAAGTACTTAAAAGGTTGAGTCCTGCTTGTGTGGGCAGAATGATCCACATTTTCACTTATTTTAGAAAGAGATAATTCTGTAAACCTGTATTATATCCTATGGTCATCTTGAAAAGAGCTTTGCGCTTCTCCCATAGTACTGGTAGTTTTACAATAGGTCATTACCAGCTAACTAGGCTACAGTTAAGTTGCCTAAAGTTGGTTTTCATTTCGGGAGACTTTAATCAAATGTAGGTAGTTAAGTTTTCAGTGCCCCACTTGTTTGTTTCCTCCTCTGTGGGTGATTAGAATAGAGAGCTATCTTACCACATGCAGTATTTTAAGGCAGGAACATTTAACTAGCAATATTTCTGTAGTCAAATAAAAGTGAAGCTACAGCCAAGCATATTCTTTACTCCCCTAGAGTCTATATTTTTCATTAGGTTTATACATAACTTTACTGTTGACAGAGAAATAACTAAACATTGCTCCTCGTAGGAAATAAATGGTCTAATTCTGGCTTCCTGAGCATCCAGGCTTTGTTTATCCAGTTAAACCATGTTATGTAACTCTTCTTATCACAGGTTTAAGAATTCAAAGGCAGGTTTCTAACTGGAAGGTTTATGATAACATCCTAATTTCTCTGGTGTTTTTTCCTACCTACAATTTCCAATTTTGTGGCACCATTAATACTTTGCCACAGTTTTTACTAATTCTTACAGGATAACAATACCTAACTTTTGTTAGCAATGGTACTTGCAGTACATAAAACCTCTGCATTGTATAACCAGTTTGTTATTAAAACCTGATTTCCTTAAGAGCACTGGTATGCCAATATGTTTTCCACTTTCTCACTGATGAAAGGCAAAGAAAGGCTAAAGCTGGGTTGATGGAATTACCAAGATGCTTCATTCTTTGTGCAGACTACAAGGGACCTGTCATAGAGCTTTTGACTTACGATGAATACAGCTCAAAATACTGTAGCTCAGCTCTCTACAAGTCTTGTTCTGGAGTACAAGGACCTATGGAAAAAGCTGATTTTTTTCTCCTGATTCAGTGGTTTTGTGAGGAGAAAAGCACAGCATCTGCCACATAAATTGTAGGGTTTTGTGGGCAGCTTTGACAGCAGAGCTTATTGTCTATCCGTGATCACCAGTGTGTTTCCAGGGGGATGAAAAAGTTTACAGGAAGCATCAGGAAGGGATGTTTAGTGTCACACTCGAAAAAGCTACATATGCATATAAAACCCAGGCAGTTACCAGCATTACTAGTTGTGGCAGTTACTGGGAATGTGCCCCTTTTATGCTTTTATTGTGGAGTTTGTGTTATTTCTGTTAAAGTTTTTTGTCATGTGATTTGAATTAATGAATTTCAGGATATATTTATGTTGTTGATGGTGGTGTGTGATTGGCTCACTTGTTTATCTAATTTTAAAATATTCTTTCATGTCATGCCTGAAATTCTGACAAAATTTTAAATTGTGAATAATGAATTAAGCAAGATGTTTGGCTGTACCAAGTGTTGCAGTATCTTTGGGGACTTGAGAATATTGCACATGTACTGAACCTCAGCCTTTGGTTAGAAGTTTGTATGGCTTTTAGAACATACTTATATCAAATATAAAGGCTGAGAACTTTGGTGAGACTCATGCTTTATAGAAGTGGAGACTGCTGTAGCTGCCTGTACTTCTGCAAGAGATAGTGGCAATAAAGCTACAAAACAGGAGTCAGTTTTGCTCTAGTCCACCTAATCTGGCAGGAGTTTTGCCAGTAATATTGCTGGAAAAAGGTTTGGATCCCAGATAAGCTGTTCTCTGTTCTTATTCTAGCACCATACCTGAATCCTTTCCAGGTTTAAAGAGGGAATTGGGCAGTGAATGGAGACTTGGGAGGCAGGAGCTGAGTTCCCAGTTTAATCACAGACTTTGTCCCTGAAGTTCCCCGACTGGAAATAAGGAATGATGTCTTGCTAAATGACATGTGAGTTAAAAGGAAGAAATCCATGAGTGATTGTGAAGCAGGCTGATGCTGTGGCAATGATGGCCAGGTGCTTAGTGACATAGGCTGCTAAAATACAGCTGAGGAGACAGCAGAAGTGTTGTAGCAGTAGTCATTTATTTATTAAA
>VZTY01016787.1:3425-16156 GCA_013400935.1 Turnix velox | reverse complement strand
TTTGGGATTTTTTAAATTTTTTTACTCAGCCCTCTTCCCTCTGATATCAGACCAAGGCCCCCCAGCAGCAGCAGCAGAACCTTTAATGAAGGTGGGGGGAAGATGATGACAAAGAGCCCCTCACCCTCCCTACCTATTGAGGGAGAAATCTGCATCTGAAAGTGCCTGCTTGGAAAGGGGGGGAGGTGCCAAACAGCAGGGAGAAGGGTAATGCTCTAGAATATAAAAGGGAGGAGGGTGTGCTGTTATCTCTTTTTGCCTTTAAGCCACTGATTATTTAAAAAGAAAAAAAAAAGAGATAAGACACAAGGGCAACCGCTTGATTTGACAGCAGCGAAGGCAACATCCCTCCTCCCCCATAGATCTGCTTAGACTTCTCCTAATCCTACAACCATTTTTCTGTTCCACCCCTCCCAGCAGCCTCTGATGAATGTTTTTCAGCTGCTGAATGATTTGGAATGGCCCCAGGGAGGCAGCAGCCAAGGCTGGGTTATGTGTGACATGAGCACTGGGGTTTATTTTAGGGATCACTGCCTTTAGGGGGGTGTAGGTTCTGTGGTTGGGTCCTTGATGCCAACACCTCAGATCACAACAGTCACCACTGCTCAGCAGCCATGGCTGTTCCAGCTGAATGGGTTTTGTTTTACTCTTCTGTTTCCATCCATTCCAACCCTTATCTCATAGGGAAGGCACCTTAAGGCGTTTCCTGTGCCCCACAGCATCCAAGGCAAGGAAGCTTACTCCTGGTGATAGAATCATAGAATGGTTTGGCATGGAAGGGATCTTAAAGATCATCAAGTTCCAATCCCCTTGCCATGGGGGATACATCCCTCTAGACCAGGTTGCTCAATGCCTCATCCAGCCTGGCCCTCAAACACCTAGGGATTGAGGGGACATCCACAGCCTCTCTGGGCAACCTATTCCACTGTCTCACCACCCCCACAGTCAAGAACTTCTTTCCTCTATCCAGCCTGAATCTCCCATCTTCTACTTTACCAAAGTAGCAGATAGTCAATTCCTCATAATCCGGTAATGATATTCATGACATTAGTTAAGTTCTGTTCATTTTCCACGCTCTGTGCACCTTTGTGTATCTGGGGAAAAGAAGCAAATTATTCAGATTCTTGTATTTTCATAACAAGAATGCAGTGAACACTGTAAAAAATGTCCACTAATATCCATTTGAATCATCAGGAAAGTTTCATAGAATCATAGAATAGGTTGGGTTGGAAGGGACCTTCAAGATCATCAAGCTCCAACCCCCCTGCCATGGGCAGGGACACCTCCNTGAGGTCCCCCCCGAGCCTTCTCCTCACCAGGCTGAACAACCCCAACTCCTTCAGCCTGTCTTCATAAAGCTCCAGCCCTTTGATCATCTTCATGGCCCTTTCCTTCATCTGCTTTCCTGTCCCTTATATCCTGTAGTTTTTTTAAATTTGTTAACAAAGTTGTATGGAAAACCCACGAGGATGTGTTTTACAGAGAACATTGGAGAATATCACTTTGGAATTCACTTTTCATAATCCATGGCACACCCAGTGCTGAAGTCACCTTGTCATGAATCAGAAGCAATGCCAGATCTGCCTCTGTTTCCTTACACTTACAAAACCAGTATCAGTAAGATACGTATCAGAAAGGACTTGGAGAAGATCTGGGCAACCTGTTCCAGTGTTTCACCACCCTCACCCTAGGAATTTCTTTCTTCTCTCCACCTAAATCTCCCCTCTACAAATTTACATCCATTATTTCTAATTCTTCCATCACATATCCCATTAAAAAGTCCTACCCCAGCCTTTCTGAAGCCCCATTCAGAGAAGCTACTCTGAGGTCCCTTCTCTTCTCCAGGCTCAACAACCCCAACTCCTTCACCCTATTGCATATTCATTCAGCATATTGAGACTAATCAACTAATCAGTATTAGAAGCTAAAAGGAACTGCAATCTATTAACATCCTTCTCTTTTTGGACTTTTTCCAGCACTAATTGCAGCAGAGGAGCATTCCAGCCCAGAAACCTCTGGCTTTTACACTCATTACTTAGAGGGTGGCTTAGGGGAACACCAAACCCGTAAGATATCTGGCTTTTTTTTTTTCACTAATCCTTTTGTCTTCTTTTTCAAGCTATAAACCCACAGCAAGAACCCTTTGAGCAGATGCAGAAACAGATCTCCCCAGGGAAAGAACATCAAGTTGATCTGACAGCTGTAGTGGCCATGCTCAATGCCCTTGGGAATCTTAGAGTCATAGAATAGTTGGGGTTGGAAGGGACCTTAAAGATCATCGAGTTCCAAACCCCTTCTATAGGTAGGGACACCTCCCATTACATCAGGCTTTTATCTTGGGGATAAACATCCCAAAAATGTCAATGGCTGGTGTCAGAGATGGAGTGGAAGTGTTGTATCACACATCCTACATTCTTGTGCTCTCACTGCAGAGAGGTGGGATGATAAAAATAAATTAGAAGGATAAATGATGGTTTGTAAAGGACAGGGTGTAATTGCCTTTGCTGTGGCATATTGTGGGCAGGCAGTGCTGGAGTGGGTGAAGACACATCTAGGTGACCATGTCATGAGGATGTTCATGTCTGAAAGGCTGGGGTAGGACTTTTTAATAGGGTCCAGGATGGCAGGACTAGGAGTAATGGATGCAAATTGCAAGAGGGGAGATTTAGGCTGGAGATGAGAAAGAAGTTCTTCATTGTGAGGGTGGTGAGATGCTGGAAGAAGTTGCCCAAAGAGGTGTTTAATCCCAGGAGGTGTTTAATGCCAAGCATTGAGCAACCTGGTGTAGTGGGAGGTGTCCCTGCCCATGGCAGGGAGTTGGAACTAGATGATCTTGAAGGTCTCTTCCAACCCAAACCATTCTATCATTCTACTCTCTTTCTGGACTGGGAAATGTACCTGCCTTATAACACTGAAGCCACCCTCTTGGTAACTTCTTCCTCTCATCCATCCTTCCAAATATCACCTTTTTTCCTTTTTCACCCCAGAGGGCTAGGAAATTTCCTGTGGGACATCACCACAGATGGGAATTTCACTGGTGAAGCCAGCAGCCCTCTTCTGGTAACTTTTAACTTATGCCTGGGTTGTCTTGCAGTGGTTTCCATGACAACAGCAAAATTATTTCTTAACATGAATCAAGTTTGTCAGACTTATGCTCATGCTTAACACTTGCTGAAGGCAAAATAAGCAATTCTGAGACCAAAAGCAGATAATGGATGCAGATTGGAAGAGGGGAGATTCAGGCTGGAGAGAAGAAAGAGGTTCTTTGCTGTGAGGGTCATGAGACACTGGAAGAGGTTGCCCACAGAGGCTGTGGATGCTCCCTCAATCCCTGGAGGTGTTTAAGGCCAGGCTGGATGAGTCATGGAGCAACCTGGTGTGGTGGGAGGTGTCCCTGCCCATGGCAGGGGGGTTGGAACTTGATGATCTTGAAGGTCCCTTCCAACACAAACTATTCTATGATTCTATCTTCTGAACCCTCTCCAATATTTCCATGTCCTTCTTCTTTCCTGCTCATCTTCAAAGAAATCCTCATAGAATGAGCAAAGACTCATCTTTTGCTGCAGAAGGTAATCCCCTGTTTATTATTCTTTCATTTTGTTAGTGTTTGATTCAGCAGAGGTTTCTTTTCCCTTGCATCCCACCTTCCTTTCTCTATTTCTGCTCCATTTCCTTCTTGGCATCTCTCCTTTCTTCATCCTCTTCCTTCCAGCAATTCCATCCCCAGCATCAACTTGGCAATATAAAGCCATCTTGGCTTTATTTCCCTCCCTCTTCATCTGCTAAACTGTATTCATGTATTATGCATCAAATGTTGACATTTATAATGGTGTCAGTAATGTTTTGAGTCACAGCCTGAATGGAAACAAGCAGTTTGGGCAGCATTTATGTCTCTTATCAGTCTTGCTTCTCAGGAAAAATACTAAATTAACTTTTTTCTTTGCACATTTTCTTCCTCATCTTGTCCCCTGCCATCTTTTTATTATATATGAATATAGTTATCACTAGCAGATGGGTAAGGGCTGCACAGCTGGATCCCACCAGGAATTTTTCCTGAACCACCATGATGGATGGGAGCATTTCTTTTTCTTTAATTGAAATTTAAATGCCAAAGGGTATGGTGTTTCCATGTGGTTAACTCATGAAGCAAGCAGTGTTTCATGAGCCCTGTATCAAAGAAAGCATACACAACTACTGCAAAGTGAATCATAGAATCATAGTTTGGGTTGGAAGGGACTTGAGATCTTTTGGAGTATCCATATACACACATCAGTAGAATCATAGGATAGGTTGGGCTGGAAGGGACTTTAAATGTCATCTAGTTCCACCAGGGACACCTCCCACCACATCAGGTTGCTCAATGCCTCATCCAGCCTGGCCTTAAACACCTCCAGGGATTGAGGGGGCATCCACAACCTCTCTGGGCAACCTCTTCCAGTGTCTCACCACCCTCACAGTCAACAAGAACAAGTCTTTGTAAGAGACTGGACTTCGTTTTTTATCAGTCCAAATAGTTTTCAGTTTGAACATGTTGTTCTGGTGGATGTGACACCTGTGACTCTTCATGAGCTATAGCCTGACCCTGTGGTGCCATCACAGGATGGTTTCTCTCAGGATTGAACTCAAAAAGGTATCCAAGCTACATGTGACTCATAACTAGGAGTATATTATTTAGTTTCCCTTCATTATTTATAATCACCAGGATCCATCAGAGCTGTGAAGCTGCCCAAACGTTTGCAAAACTGGAGCTGCATTATTCCACAGGGTGGAATACCTCCCACCACACCAGGTTGCTCAATGCCTCATCCAGCCTGGCCTTAAACACCTCCAGGGATTGAGGGGGCATCNCAGCTCAATGTCCTTCTTCTGTTGAGGGCTCCAGAACTGGACACAGTAACTCCAGTTGGGGTCTCACCAGAGCCCAGTAGAGGGGCAAAATCCCCTCCCTTGACCTGCTGGTCACACTTCTCTTGATGCAGCCCAGGATTTGCTTGCCTTCAGGGCTGCAAGCATACACTGGTGGCTCATGTTGAGTTTCTCATCCACTGACACCCCCAAATCCTTCTCCTCAGAGCTGCACTCAAGCCACTCTCCACCCAGCCTTTGCTGTGGGATAGGCAGATCCCATTGTGCTGCCTCATCCCACTCACCACACCAGCTGGCAGTGTCCAGTTTAGTTCATTTTAAGATGGATTGGGGTCTTTGCAGTGCTCAGGGAGCTATTTCTTTGTCTGAATTTTTCTGCAGCAGCCACAGAGGGGGCACTGATCTCTGCCCAGCAGCCCTGTGTGCAGCCACTGTGTCAATATTTAATCATGGTAATTAGTAACAGGCTGGCTGGCTCAGGAATTCACAGCTCAGCACTTCTCTCACTCACCTCACCCAATTTTGGATGGGTAAGGGATCACAGAATATCAGAATCACAGAATATCAGGGGCTGGAAGGGACCTCAAGTGATCGTTTAGTCCAATCTCCCTGCCAGAGCAGGAACACCCAGAAAGGTCACACAGATACTCATCAAGATGGGTTTTGAATGTCTCCAGAGACTCCACAACCTCTCTGGGTAGTCTGTTCCGCTGTTCTGTCACCCTCACTGTGAAAAAGTTTTTTCTTACATTTCTCTGGAACAGTCTTTAAATAGCAATCCCCACCTGGAGAAGTCAAACTTGATGGGCTTTATCCTTTTCCCACTTGCATCCTGCTTTCTGAAAGGTAACTCTGGGTAAAATTGGAATGATTTTCACCCATCTTGCTGTGAATAAAATCAGGAGATTCTCTAAACACAGCCCTGCACGTAATTGAACTATCGGATGTCAAGCTTAGTCCTAAGGTAAGCTGGGACGGCCCATTGCTGCAGACCCACCACAAAACAGCCAACAAAAAACCCAAATCTTTTCTAATTAAGGGTGTGAAGCTTCCTGTTAAACCCAGCTTCTTGTCCATGCTGCAGAGGAAAGGCTAGGGAGTGTGTCAGGTTCCACTGAAATAGGATTTAAACAGAAATCCCCACCTGGAAAAATCAAACTTCATGGGCTTTATCCTTTTCCCACTTGTATCCTGCCTTCTGAGAGGTAACTCTGGATAAAATTGGAATTATCCTAAAACATTTCAATATGAGTAAAATCAGGAGGAGCTCTAAAAGCAGCATGGTTGATCTATTAGATATCAAGATTTATCCTAAGGCAAGCTGGGATGGCTCATTGCTGCAAACCCACACCAAAACAGCCAAAAAACCCCCCCAAATCTTTTCTAATTAGGGGTGTGAAGCTTCCTGCTAAACCCGGAGAGCTTCTTGTCCATGCTGCAGAGGAAAGACTAAGGCATTAGCATCCCTGGGGAGTCTATCAGTGACAAGAAGAGGGAGGGAGGAAAATATTGGGAACCCTGATGAGTGTGGATGGCAGGAGGTGAGAGAATAAGGAGTGTGACAGCTGGAAGGCTCCTCATCCCCTCCACTCCCTGCTGCAGTGTCTCCTGGAGCTTTTGTTTCCCTGACAGCTTTGTGCATCTTTTTACTAGGATTTCCACCCCCCCCCCTCCTCAATGCTGTGCTCATGGGATCAAGCTTTGTCAGAGCCTGGCAGACAATAGGGCATTAAGGGGAAATAAAAGACTTTCTCCTTTCCAAGCTTGATTCGACCACTCCTTGCTGTGAGAAGGGAGAATCACAGAAAATTAGGGATTAGAAGGGACTTGGAGAGATCATCTAGTCCCATCCCCCTTTTGGAGCAGGAACACCCAGGCTAGGTCACACAGGAAGGTGTCCAGGTGGGGTTTAAATGTCTCCAAAGAAGATCCCACACCCTCTCTGGGCAGCNTCCCTGATATTCTGTGATTCAGGGTACTTTCATGTCAACCCTGCTCTCATGAATTGATAACTTGCCCTTTGGGAGTGAGTCAGATGAATGAGATTCCAGTATCAGAGCTAAAGTCCCTTTGAAGTGTCACTCTGCCTTTGTGCACTTCTCTTTCTATGTTATCAGAATGCCTTCCACCAAACTCTCCTATCACTGGTAATAAAGAAGTTAGAGGCAAAATTTAAAATTAGCTATTCAAAGACTGAGTAGAATAAAAAGAAAAAAAACCCAACCAACTTTCCCAGATACTGGGAAATCAAATAGAAGACTCTAGGGTAGAAGGGCTAATTAAAAATAAAAATAATAAAAATAAAAGGCTGCTTTGCTATGAAAACCCTGGAGGGGGAATAAAAGCTGAAGGGAGGTGCATGCTTAAATAATAAAGCCTTAATGGGTTTGGGTCCATGTCTAATACAGAACATTGATTTTGGCTGCTTGATGAAGTTATTTATTCCAGCAGAAAAATCTAATTTAAAGGAACGTTGCCTCCTTAGATTAGTCTGCTGGAGAAGCTTGGATTGCTGCCACAAGTAGCTGAGTTTTTTTTTTAAATGAAAGACTAGATAGAAAAAAAATCCTTTGGAGATTCATATGGTGGGGGGGTTGGAACTAGATGATCTTGAAGGTCCCTTCCAACCCAAACTATCATTCTGTGATTCTAGAAGAGTTTTGTTTCATACAGCTGGCATATCTTCACTTCTGACTTTGCTGTGTCCACTCTTTGTGTGGTTTCTTTGCTCTCCCAGCAGCTAACCTGAAGTGGAAGGCTGGAAAATCATAGAATCATAGAATGATTTGGGTTGGAAGGAATCTTCAAGATCATCTAGTTCCAAAACACCTCTCACTAGACCAGGTTGCTCAATGCCTCATCCAGCCTGGCCTTAAACACCTCCAGGGATTGAGGGGGCATCCACAACCTCTCTGGGCAACCTCTTCCAGTGTCTCACCACCCTCACAGCAAAGAACTTCTTCTATCCAGCCTAAATTTCCCCTCTTCCAATTTGCATCCATTATTCCTAGTCCTAGGAAGACATGAGTGTAAAACATCAACAAAAGGCAGGAACAAGAGGCATTTCCATAAGGTTTTTTGAATGTTTTACTTGAAACTGGGCTTTTTCCAGGTTGGAATTAGAGAAATCATTCTCAGGGCAAATGTATTGTTTGATTTAGGAGTGACAGAGTGAGACAGGGCCACTGACACATCTCAAGATGTTGAGAATAGTGCTTGACTCACCTGAATTTAGACATTACAACTTAAATGTCCTCATCTGAACTCAAAGTTGGAACTTCGTAGTCATTGGGAAGAGTGTGACTCATCTCCCCTCCAGATGACAGACACCTAGAATTGGGCAGGTGACTCAAACCTTACAAGCACCCACCTCACTGATGATAAAAGTCCAGCTCAGCTGGAGACATCTGATGTCAGGGGGAGATGCAGCTCCTGCCTTGACTGGCCAGGCTGCTGTGAGAAGCAAAATATTAATCAGGCAAAGAACAGCAGAGGAGACAAAGAAGTTAGCACCTACAGGACATGTTACCCTAACTGGTGATTTGCTGAGAAGTCTTGTGTCTGATTGTTTTCTCACATCAGCGTACGCCAGCTGGAGGTGAAAGTCACCATTCATTCAGGACATTCTGCCACAGAGATCAGCTTAGAGAGGAAGTTACAGATTAAAACCAGTGGCCCAGGTTATGTGATCATTCGACCTCATAGTGACCTACCAGTAGCCTGAAATAGTTGGTCCTGTACTTATGTCAAACCTCACTTCTCTACTTGGTTCTTCCTCTTGGCCCACAGTATGGCAGAGTCACATTTCTTTGATGCTGTCTGCAGGGCTTAAAGGGCATTTGATGATGGATAAAAAATAGAGAGAAGACTTCAAGAAATGCCATTTGAAGTGTGGAGGAGAAAATAACAGTGACTCACTTTGAGATCAGTGAACTTTTCAAGCAATACTCTTCTGTCCATTGATGTGGAGGTCTGACGTGGCAGGTGATTGCTGCAAGCCTTTGCCTGTGGAAGGACTAGAAATAATGGATGTAAATTGGAAGAGGGGAGATTTAGGATGTAGAGAAGAAAGAAATTCTTTCCTGTGAGGGTGGTGAGACACTGGAAGAGGTTGTGGATGTCCCCTCAATCCCTGGAGGTGTTTAAGGCCAGGCTGGATGAGGCATTGAGCAACCTGGTGTAGTGGGAGGTGTCCCTGCCCATAGCAGGGAGGCTGGAGCTGGATTATCTTGAAGGTCCCTCCCAAACCAAACCATTCTATGATTCTATGTTGGTTTTCCCTTGCCATATATTAGCTTCATGACTGACCAGCTCTTCCAATTCCTTTTGAAATTACTTCACTGTGTTACCTTTCCCCCCCTGACAGCACCCTCAGGTGTCTATTAATGTTCTATGGTGTTTCCAGGTGCAGCATGGGGGTTCCACAGGGGGGTTGGAACTAGATGATCTTGAAGGTCCCTTCCAACCCAAACCATTTTATGGCTTCACCCACAGAGCTGCAGATGTTCCTCACACAGCAGCAAAGAGCCCTTTCTGCTCAGAGAGCTGGGTGGATGAACTTGGATGACCATGGCAGCAGGCTGCTCCTTAGTCTGATGGATTTTTTGGGTCTTGTCAATGCTTTTTTTACAAAGGTGGAAGAGGCTGAGTGACAAGGGAAGGGGCTGCAGCTGCCAAAGCCCATGATGGCTGGTGCAGGACCAGACACAGAGCATCTTGCTAGGGGATGATGAGAAGAATTGCTACTCACAAGCACTTTCTGCATGTTTTCATCAAGAAGCTGCTACATCTTCCCTTCTATGGCTGTAAGAGGGTGTTCCCAGCTGTCACAAGACCTCCCCACAGTCCCACCATGTGCTGAAATGATCCACTTCACCACCAATCCCTTTCCTTTCCCTCTTACAAGTCTCAATCTTCTCATATCTCCTCTTCACCATCCCCTTTTCCTTGTCTTGGGTGCACCACCATCTCCTGAACCACAGAGGAGGGGAGGGTCTGTGATCTCCCAAATCCTGGCTCCAGAGTTCAATTCTGCTCTTCCTATAGGGCTGAATGTCCCCCTATCCCATCTGTAAATCCAGAGAAGTGCCAATCTGCTGTTCCTTGCTTGGTTTCCTCACTGACAAAGATGATTTTGGTGGCTGGTTGGTTTTCTCCCTGCAAAAACATCCCCCAGGTGCTACCTCCACCACCTCACAGGCATTTCAAGACCCTAGAGATGGTTAAGCTTGTCCCTAATTTCCCTCTTGAGCTCTTCTGTGCCACTGATGCATGAAAAAGAGGTTCCTGGAGGCTGGAGATGTGACTTTGCTCCTCTCCTGCTGTGCTGCAATCTCTCTTTCACAAGGAACCCTGCATGGGGCCACCTAATTACCTGCTCATGAGCTCTTAGGAGAATTTGGGGAGTGCTGAGGAAAGCCTGGCTAGTGATTGCAATACCAGTTCTGCAGGTAGTATCCTCCCCACCCTCTTTTTTTTTTTTTTGGATGACACCACAAAGCAGCAGAAGACTGACAAAGCCCAAAGGAATTCAACTGAGAGAGCTTTGCTGCAGAGGTTCCCAAGAAGATGCCTCCTGCTGAAAAAAAAATCCCAGTTTCATGCTCTAGGACTAATTCTCACCCCAGGTTTGAAGGGATTAATCATCTCACCCACCTCACAGCCCCCAGCTCACAAACTTATTGCTATCTTGGGGTGGAAGCTCAGACTTTTCATGGAGCTCAGCTCCACAGGTTGGTACTTTAGTAATTTAGGATTTGCATAAAGGATTTGCAACAGCAATTTTGTTGTTGGCTGTTGAACTGACTTCAGAAGGTTCAAGAAAAGCCAGAGATGAGTTCATCATAGTTAGGGAATAGACTTAGTGCAGCCAGAAGCATGTGGAGGAGAGATGTCACCAGCTTATGGTTGACAACCCTTCCTAGGAACTCCACCCAAGAGGTCCATGGGTAGCTGGTGACCCACCAGCAGCCTTGTCATGAGACCAAAGTGGGGCACAGAGTCACAGATTTGTCTCTCAGAGCTCTGTGCTGCCACTCCCCATTGCTGCTACATGACTCATGGACAGTTCAAACTCTTAGAATCATAGAATTGGTTGGAAGGGACCTTCAAGATCATCTAGTTCCAGCCAGGGACACCTCCCACCTCCCATACCAGGTTGCTCAGTGCTTCATCCAGACTGGCTTTAAACACCTCCAGAGATTGAGGGGGCATCCACAACCTCTTCCAGTGTCTCACCACCCTCATCAGCAAAGAACTTCTTTCTTATCTCCATCCTAAACCTCCCCTCTTCCAATTTTCATCCATTCCTCCTAGTCCTGCCATCCTGGACCCTATTAAAAAGTCCCATTCCAGCCTTTCTGAATCAATTTTTAAATGTCCTGCTTTGGGGATGGGAGGGCTGAGAGCTCAATATGGAGAAACACCATGATGAGGAGGGGTGAGAAGCAGCCTGAAGAGGGGTGCTGGCATTGTCAAAGCTGCACAGGGCAGTGGGAACTGGTGCCTACACCTCTAGGACCTGGTGGCACCTCAGCCTGGGGTAGCATGTGGAACCATGTCCCACCAGAGAAAACTAGATGATTTTTAAAGTCTCTTCCAATCCAAACCATTCTATGATTCTATGAGATGAGATCCACCTGCCTGCTGAGCTGATCCCCACCCCAAGTGATATTGAAGCCAGGCTTATTTGTAATAGGGTCCAGGATGGCAGGACTAGGAGGAATGGATGCAAATTGAAAGAGGGGAAATTTAGGCTGGAGAGAAGAAAGAAATTCTTTGCTATGAGGGTGGTGAGACACTGGAAGAGGTTTCCCAGAGAGGTTGTGGATGCCCCCTCAATCCCTGGAGGTGTTTAAGGCATTGAGCAACCTGGTGTGGTGGGAGATGTCCCTGCCCTTGGCAGGGGGGTTGGAACTAGATGATCTTGAAGGTCCCTTCCAACCCAAACCACTCTATGATTTTATCCTGATCCCTTCTCCAGCAACAGCTGGAGGTGCAAGAGAGCTTTTATCATCTCTGCCACTTCAAAATTTAGGCTCTGCTGACCTCTAGGGGATTGCTAGAAACCCAAAAGCATCAGGATTTCAAAGCTCAAAGGATGCTACACCCCTTCCCACCCTCTTAAGGAGCTCCTGTGGTGGGTAAAACATTTCTGACACCCACTTTTGGGCTCACCAGCACCACTGGGGCTGTAAATAGAAACCTGGCTCCCAAATTTCCTCTCCCGTGTACCAGAGCAGCAATAACTTAAGTATACAAGCAAGGGATGGTTATTACCTGCCCCACATAAAGCCTGCTTTTATTTCAGCCTGGAGAAGCACTTGGGAGCCTGAGGGTGAGTTTCTTCCACCCCTTTTCTCTCAGTTTGTCTAAGAAAAGGCATAAAAACGTTGTCACAGCTTGGTGCATGCACCCAGGCATTAGAAATATATATAAATGTGCTTTTTTATGGCTTGTCATCTCTAAATAAACAAGTGGTGGAAGGAAGAACCTCATCACAAAGAGGAAGGGACATGAAGACTTGCAGAAAGCAAGCTGAAGAGCTCATGTGCTCTTTGAAAAAGCTCACAGAGCTGCTGAGGGGGGGTGAGGGTGGGTTAGTTCTGCATTTCCCAGCTGAGGTTGCTTGAGGACATCTGTGGTGGAAGACAAAGCAAAAGAAAAGAACAAACTGCACATCCCAAATGGCTCTGTTCTCCTCCACGCAAGACTAAAACCTAGAATATACAGATTTCTTGACTTGGGGATGTATAAAGTAAGTCTGGGGAGCAGGAGTATGGACACATCCAGGCTGGGGCAAAATTTATGTGCCCCCACCTTGTTGTCCTTATGCTGAGGTCAGGATGGGGATCATAGAATGGTTT
>VZTY01016785.1:251235-270478 GCA_013400935.1 Turnix velox | reverse complement strand
TTCTGAAGACATTCAAACCCCACAAGTCCCCCTTTTTGACCTGGTCTGAGTGTTCCTACTCCAGCAAGGGGGTTGGACTCAATGATCTCTTGAGGTCCCTTCCAATCCCTGGCATTCTGTGATTCTGTGGATGGGAAAGGTTTTGTCTTTTCACTGTTTCTAACACCCGTTTGAGCCACAGATGTGAAGCACGTTTTCACCAGTGACTTATTAGCTGCTGTGCTGATCAAAGGGACAAAAACCATCTTGGATTGATTCACCGGGGCAGTCTTTTAACCAGGAGGGTTTGAGGCTGTACAAGAGAAGTGGAAGCTGATCCCTCTTATTAAACCAATGGCAGGACTGAAGGTGGAGAGCTAAGCTTTGGGGGGTTGTGTGCCTCAAAGCATGTCTGTGCTCCTTATTTTTTCCGACTGTGCTGGGGAAATGGAATTAAGGTACTGCTGTCCATGCAGCCCCTCATCTGCTGCTCTGCCAAGGGCTGATTTATGCCACTGGGGCCAAAAAGGTGGCCTGGGAGGGGGTTGCTACACATGTGGGTGGATGGAGAGTCTTGGCTCCTGTCTGGGGCCTCCTTTTTTTGTCTCCAGGGATTTCCAGGAGGATGGAGGGAGGGAGGTGAGTTCTCTCCAGTGCCTTTAACTGCACAATTGCAGGTCAATGTTTTTGTGCCCAGTGAGGTAGTAGACACGGGGCTTGTCTTAGATTCCTCAGGAAGTCACAGGGAGCTATAAAATGACCACATGTCTTCTCCACTCTGGCAGCTACCTGAGGTGCAGGTGCCCCTGTGTAACCCTCAGGTGCTTCCAAACAGCTCCTGCTGAGCAGACAACACTGCCAAAAATAACCAGCACTGATAAAAATATAGTCATTAAATCAATCAGGAGAACTCATCATCTGAGATTCGGGGCCACCATGGATGTAGATGCACTCAGTGCTGGATGCATTTTACCACCAGGCTAGCCTAGACTAGGTTGGACTAGATGACTTTTGAAGGTCCTTTCCGACTCTATGACTCTGTGGTTCTACACAAGCCCAGCCTGCTCCGATCTTAAATGCCATGGGCATGAAGGGGGCTAATGAGTCTCCTCTGTGGTGATCAAAGGCAGGGGTGTCCTCACCCAGACCCACCGGTGCTCACAGATGCAGCAAATATAGTGCCATGGAGGTCACCAGCACCAAAAGCACCACGGCATAGCCCAAAGTGGGTCTGGCAGTTGGATAGTTGCTTTAAGAACATATTTTTTAGCACCTTACAGTTAATTTGTCACTGTAAAAGCCTGGTAACTGGTCTGATCAAACCTTGAGTGTTGTTTTATCCAGGCTGGGAGCCTCTCTTGCAACAGGATCCCTGCCTCTCTGCCAGCCCTGTCTTCTCCTTGGATGTTCCCGGGGAACCAGGTTGCTGGCTGCCACGGTGACGGCTGCTGTGGTGAGGATTGCCACCATCCCTGCAGCCTTGGGGGACCATGGAGCTGCAGGTGCTGCCTGGAGAAAAGGACAGCCAGGTAAAGCCAGTGGCCAGGCTTTGTCTGGGTGCATGGAGAGGGCTGGATGTACCCGTGTAGCTTTCCTCACTTCCTCACATTGTCTGTGCCACTTGGGAAGCAGCTTATTGCATGGGGATGTTTCACAGGTGATGGCTGGCACAGCCATCTTAGGATGTGAGCACCCAGAGGGGCATAGTGGAGCTTGCTGGTACCTTCTTGGTGCTCAGCAGACACAGAGCATGAGGAGTGGGAAGCGGAAGAGCAGATCTCCATCTCCAGACCTCCATGACTGTAGATCATGGCTGGCTGAGCCTGGCCTCAGCCCTGTGCTCCAACCCAGCTCTGGCTCTGCCTTGCAGGGAAAAGCATCAGCTTGTAGCTGGGACATGGTAGAGAAGAGATGTCACCTGCCCCGTATCCTGGCCAAGGAGATAATGACAAGACGTAAACGCCAGGTAGGAGCTGGGTGTCATCCACCCTCTGTGCACATTTTCTGGGGGGTGAGATGTTGTGGTGGTGCTGCCTGGCCCCATCCTCACCCTCCCCACTTCTTCTCCTGCAGCATGAACAGTTGGGCCCAGGAACCTACAACCTCAGGGACTTTCTGCAGGAGACACATCCCTGTAGCCTCCGGGGGATCTGTGACACCAGGGAACAGCGGTTTAGAGATGGCCACAGGGTATGTCACATCTCCACACAGGAGATGTCGGGCATTTGTGGCCACCAGTACTATCTGGAGGCATCTGCTCAGAACTAAGCCCTCTGTGGGCTGGGGATGGTCCCCCTTGCTGAGGTTGCTCATTGCCACCCCACCTCTCCTTCAGGATTGCTTCCCTGGCCCTGGCACCTACGGCCCACAGGGGAATCCCTACACTCTCCTTGAGGAGAGGGACAAGCGTTCTGCCAGCACAGTAGGGCTGATGGACAGCAGGACAACAAGGAGTGCACTGCCAGACGTCCTGGTGAGTCCTCGCTCTGGGGACATGCTGGTGGGGTAACCCTGTCCCCCAGCCGAGCACAGCCTCTGACATCTTCCCTCCTGTGTCTGCAGGGCAGTGGCCTGGGACCTGGCACCTACAACCTGCGGAGCAGCATCGATGAGGGACTGTGGAGGGCAAAAGGCTCTGTCCCCCACCAGCCCTTCTCAGGGGACAGGTCAAAGCCTGCTGGTGGTGGCCATCATGCCTTGGAGGTGCGTTGTCTTGGGGTTTCTCATCTAGCTGTGGTATTTCTGTAAGCATGGAGAGCTGCCTTACACCAGCTTCTGCCTTGCTTGGCTTTTACTCTTTGACTTCCCTTGGGTCCTGGAAAGTCACAGTGCTGGGAGCCAGCAGGCATGGTTCAGAACATGCTGGTGCCCTGAACAGCATCAAGACTGAGCTCTCATAGTACAGGATGGATGAGATGGCCCTAAGACCACTGGTATCTGAACCTCTCACACCAGTCCTCTGTCTTGGCAGAGGAAAGGCACTGAGCTGAGCTCTGCACCCGTCAAGGGCTTCCTGGAGGAGCTGATGCTGAGGGAGAACAAGAAGAAAGGCTGCTTCAGCACCCTGCCAAGGAACCCAGGCTGCCCCACAGAGAGGATCTTCTGGGCCACACTCAGCCAGTGTCCAAAGGAGGAGGTAAGAGCATGAACATTGGCACTGACTAGTGGTGCAGTGGTTCTACAGGGTGTGGATGCATGAGGTGCTGGGGGAAATGGATGGATGGATCGATGGACGGATGGATGACTGGCTGGCTCACTCTCCAGTGTTGTACAGCTCATTTTACAAGCTAACTGAAGCCTAAGGTTTCTTTCCTTCCGTGCAGTGGGCAGTTGGGCCAGGCTCCTATGACCCAAAGCCCATTGAGAAATCAAAATACTCCGGCCAAGCTCCATTCTGGTCATCTGCCAAGAGATTTGACAGAAAGTACTACCAGCTCTTTACTCAGAATGAGGTGAGTGAACAGATGAAGCTCTTCTGAACCAGAGTGAACAGGGGACTCCTCACCAGCTTTGGTCAGGTGAGCACTTGAGGTGTCCTTTGTATGGAGCTGCGTTCCCCAGCAGAAGTCCCACCTATGTCCGTTGGTGACAGAAGGGCAGGCTGACCTCAGGAGGTGCTTTTATCTCCCTGTTGATTATCAAGGGAAGCAGCTGGGTGACTTGGCCCATCATTTAGAGGGGAGATGAGTCCTCCTCTGCATGCTGTTGTTGCTAAATAAAGGGTGAATAATTGGCCCATGGCCCAGAGTCCTGCCAGATCTAGGGAAGGTGACACCTGCACGCAGCAGGACATGGAGCATACACTGCCCCAAGGCTGGTGCTGAGCAGAGGGACAGGAACTCAGCCCAGACCTCCTTTTGCTCCTCAGGCCTTTGCTCTTTTCAAGAGATGCTTGAACAACCATTCCCATTACTTCTGCTCTACATCAGCTGCAAACAAGCAGATGCACTTCACAGATGAAGGAAGCTGAGTCCAAATCCTTTCAGGTGTCAGGAACTCCTTGTACCTCCCAGAAAGTCTTACTTTGCTGCTTGAAAGCCTTTTTTTCTCAGCAGCACATAGCAGAACCAGCGTAGGTAGGAGTCCTTCCTTTAGTACACATGTTCCTGGAGCTGTATTCAACTTGGCAGCTTCCCCATGGAGAACCAGAACAAAGCCTAAAGGGCTGAAAGCAGAGAGGGAAAGCTTTAGTCTGAAACAGTCAACCTTGTCTAAGGATGAGAAGTGGGCTTCCAGGTGGCTTCTCTCCTTTATCCAGCCAAGTGGGGAACAAGCAGCTTGAAAGAGGTCAAAGATGAAGAAGTCTTCCTAATTGCTGGGGAGCTCCACATTTTGGATTTCATCAGGGAGGTTGTGGCAGAGCAGCCCCTCACTATAGCTCCCAATAGACTGTTGGGCATGCTTGAGCCCACATTGCTGATCCACTTCTTCACAGGCCACCATGAAGACAAGAACTGCTCGTGAGGGAGACTGCATGGGCTGACACCAATTAGTGTGTCCCCTCTTCCCTCCCCTGCAATATGGGCTTGATTTGGTTAAGATATACCATATATTGTATTTTTCACAAATGAAAGCCTGGCCATGTGAAAGCACTGCCCCAGTTGCATATCTCATGCTGCTTCTGGATGGGAAAGCACACCAGACCTTCTCCTTCCAGAACCCTGTAGGTGTTGGCCGGTACGACATCACCAAGCATGAAAACTACCCTCAGAAGACAAGGTACCAGTCCCTGTACCAGTGTGACACGCAGCGGTACCTCAGCAACTTGAAGCAAGATGCCTACTTCCTGTAAGTAGGAGACACTGAGACACCATATGAGACACTGGAAGAGGTTGCTCAGAGAAGCTGTGGATGCCCTCTCCCTGGAGGTGTTTGAGGCCAGGCTGGATGAGGCATTGAGCAACCTGGTCTAGAGGGAGATGCCCCTGCCCATGGCAGGGGGGCTGGAACTGGATGATCTTTGAGGTCCCTTCCAGCCCAAACCATTCTATGATTCTATGCAAAGTCTGAGAAACAAGGAGCTGCACGTGGTTTCATGCTGGCTTACAGGGAAATCATCTCCAGCAGCACTGGGGAAGACGGAGGGCTCATCACTGGCACCACAACCAATGTGAGATGGGGTGATTGTGTAGTTGAAGCACTGGACTGGGACTGGGAAACACTCGCCAGCCCCACTGCAGGGTCCCTCTGCACAGGGAGGTTGGGATGGCTGCACCTCTCCCCTCCCAGGAAAGCAAGGAGACCATGGCAGAATGGTAGTAGGAAGGTTAAAGAAGGCTCTCAAGGTGCTTAACAGATGCCAAGGTGGTGGTTTCACCTTGTGAAATGCAGTTTGCCTGCAGCTGAGGTGTAGGCAAATAGTTTCCACCAAGTTACAGGCAGCAGCCTGGGAAGAAGCTGGGAGGTGGATGGAAAATGGGGCTGTCTGGACACATTCCCAGTGCTGGCACTGGGCTGCTCAAGGGCCCCAGTAAAAATCACCTTCCCTGGGTTCACCCATCTGAGAAAGGAAGATAACAGGGTTCTCACCACAAAGGGCTTTGAAATCAGCAACGTGAAAACCTTGTGAAGCAGTGAGGAGCTGTGTTAATGAGGAGCCTGGGGACAGCTCTCCTGCTCTCCCACCTCTGCTTGTGGCCAGGATTAGCAAACTGCTGTGGTGGCACCATGGGCTGGAAGCCATGCTGAACTCCTGCTTCATCTCCAGAGAGGAGTTAGAAGTTGGTCTCAGCTGAGGGTATCTCGGCAGCTTTTGGTGAGGCAGCCAGCAGTCAGTTAGCTCTCCTGTGATGGAGAAAGCATAAAGAAACCCAGCCTTCACTATTTGTTCATTTTGTACTTCCAGTAGGAACAAAAATGAAATCTGAAGAGTGAGCAGGACCTGCATTTCTCTGATCAAACAGCACGAGCTCCAAAATCACTTCTCAAGCTCCAGCTGTGCTCTCTAGGGAATACCCAGGCTTTTTAGGGCTCTGCTCATCTCCGTGCTTGTTAGGTCTAATGAGATTAATCCAGCTAATAATTTGAGCCAACTGAATCACATCCTCTTCCCACAGCGAACGGCTCAAGCCTAAAAGAACTGGAGTGATTTGATTTCTGCTTTGGATACCTCTGAAAAAATCATTGCTCTTCTCCAAACTAAGGTGGTGCTGGGAAGTCCAACTTGGTGAGTGAATGGACAACACTCCAGCATATGAAAATACATTGTCCTGGCACAGAGCAAACTACTTATGTCTTGTTCTGTGGTAATAAAATGCTCTTAGACAAACAGCACTTTAACTTTTCTGGTGAGTAATTGATTATTTCCACCCTGGCCTTCACAAAAATGACATATTTGAGAAGAGGATGCATTATGTCAACCAAATCCTGGGATGCATCAAGAGGAGTGTGACCAGCAGGTCAAGAGAGAGGTGATTTTGCCCCTCTACTTGGCTCTGGTGAGGCCCCATCTGGAGTTACTGTGTCCTGTTCTGGAGCCCTTGACATAAGAAGGACATTGAGCTGTTGGAGCGGGTCCAGAGGAGGGCCATGAAGAGGATGAGAGGGCTGGAGGAACTCAACAGGTTGAGGGAGTTGGGGTTGTTCAGTCTGGAGAAGAGAAGGCTTGGGGGGACCTCATAGTAGCTTCTCAATACCTGAAGGGGGCTACAGAAGGGCTGGAGTAGGACTTTTTCATGAGGTGCAGGATGGCAGGACTAGGAGTAATGGATGTAAATTGGAAGAAAGAAGTTCTTTCCTGTGAGGGTGGTGAGACGCTGGAGCAGGTTGCCCAGAGAGATTGTGGATACCCCCTCAATCCCTGGAGGTGTTTAAGGCCAGGCTGGACAAGGGACTGAGCAACCTGGGCTAGTGGGAGGTGTCCCTGCCTATGGCAGGAGGGTTGGAACTCGATGATCTTTAAGGTCCCTTCCAACCCAAACCATTCTATGATTCTATGTGTCCTCCAGAAGAATCTTTGTGGGCAAACTCAGCTCATTCCTGACCAAACTCTTCCTTTCAAACAATGCTACTTAAAGCTTTAAGTCACATATAGATGTTAAATGGTGTAAGCCAGGTCTACCAGAACACCTGCCTCTCAGAAAGCAGCATTCTGGCAAATTAGTTAATTAGACCTTTGCTAATTGCCTCCATCCCTGCCCTGTGTCTTTCCCATAGTCGCTGCTGCCTGCAAGGCTCTTCATTGCAAGTTCTGATGTGCAGTTTTGCTTCAATCAACAATGCAGGTGTCCTGGAAAGAGTTATGGGGAATTAACTATAATCATCCTCCCAAATTTTGTAGGGTATTATGACCTATAAAGCTGTGTCAGTGAATGGCCATAAAAAAATGGGCGTGCAAGTTGACTGGTTTACTCAGAGTTAACCTCTGTGCTAGTGTTTAGATCAGACTACTAATGAAATTGAGGTATAATTACATGTTAGTTTTGGCCTATTAAATATGCTAATTAATCTGCAGTTATCTTTTGCTGGGGAAGATAATTGAATGCAGGTAAAACTCCAGTGATTCGTTGTGGAGAGGTGAGCAGAGGGAGGAGGTCTCTGCAGGGCAGAGCTGTGAGTGAGCTCAGGGGTTACAAGAGGGCTGTGAAACACAGCCCAGGATGGGGCCAACACGGAATGGGATCAAAGGAAGGCAAGGTTTTGGTACCTGAACTGCAGCTTCAGCAGGGCAGAGGCATTTGACACCCTGGATTGCAGCAGAAAGCTGGGGAGCTTCTCATGGGAGAGAGCATTGGAAGAGTTGTGACAAGGGAGGGCAGGAATCCCTCCGGCTGAGCTGTTGTCAAGTTGGTTTTTTTTCAAGGAAATAGAAGGTGTGGATGTAAAACTCCTAGGGCTGAAGAAGGCACAGAATCTTCATTCT
This sequence comes from Turnix velox, assembly GCA_013400935.1. Taxonomy (NCBI): domain Eukaryota; kingdom Metazoa; phylum Chordata; class Aves; order Charadriiformes; family Turnicidae; genus Turnix; species Turnix velox. The sequence continues at coordinate 262,638 of VZTY01016785.1, read as the reverse complement.
CACTTCTAAGGACGATTATTCAAATCAGGGATGAGGTTTTTTTCAGCATGAAGTGAGATGAAGTAGTCACCCATGAGTTGCTGCAGCACCTCAGTCTGAAATAGGGGGTTTGTCCTCCTTGGACAAAGCTTCAGAAGGAAAGAACGAGGCAAGGAAAAGGCAGGAAAACCAGAATAATTGGCATCACAAGGCTGTATGGAGATTGTGGGGTGTGATTGAAGTTACAGCTCAGCTACAAGGTGGTTGTATTGTAGGGGCAGGGATAAGGGCAGATTCACAGAAGTCAAAGACATTCCTTCAAAGCTCCTTGTGGCACTGGGCTCTCATCCCACAACAGCCTGGAAACGCCTCTGGTGCCTCACCCAGACAGCAGCTTCTCTCAGTAATCACTGACCACTTGTAACAACCCAAGAAGCACGAGAAACAATAAACAGAAACGTTGGAAAGCAAATAATCATCCATTAAAAGCCACCACTTTCAACATACGTTGACAAGATCTTTATTTTTAAGCAGCGTGTACAACTGAAAACCAAGAGCGACAGCAATGATGTGTGTTTGTGTGTGTGTGAGACTGACAGTGACAGTACCCTGTCACCGCATACAAAGCTTGCCAATAAATTAAGGAGTGATAAAACCCAAACACAGTGCATACCTAAAGATCATCAGTAGGTTGGTGAGAGAAATACGGTCTAGGTGAAAGGATTTGCATATCCTCTGGCTGCTGTAACATCGCCCTTTAAAAGCTAACCAAAACCATTCCTGCTCTGTGCACATTATTTTACAAACACTGGGCTAAATCATAACTTTGCCCCAGAGATAAGGAAATGGCTCTTGTGCCACTTCCCTTGTCTGGGCAGGAGGGCAGGTAACACCCTGAGAATCAACATTTGCCTTCTCTGAAGCCTGGAACGGTGCAGCAGACACTCCTGGATCACTGACACAGCACTGCTTTGGCTCTGTCTCCCCACAGAAGGCAGCTCCTGTGCAGGATTTTATAGGGCACCCTACATGCACACAATTTGCCCAGCAGGCATCACTGAGTAACAGCCCAAGCTTATTCTTGTCACTGCTTTATCATTGGTTTCATCTGGACCATAAACATCCATCTATCAATAAATAAAATCATTGGTTCAGCACTCATGTCAAAATTACAACACCTCCCACTGGCATAATGTTCTTTGTGATACCTCCTATGCAAGCCTCAGGGAAATTACTTCCTCTTCCCTCAAGCTCAGGAAGGTTTCAAGTAAGAATTTTAAAGTACTGCTTGGACATCTCATCCAAGATGGGCTTGGTTTGGAATCATGTTGTAGGATCAAAGCATCTCCACACTTCAAAGCACCTACACAGTTCTACACTCAACTGTATGAAGGGGTTGATGGTGCTGTTTTCACCAGCACACAGAGGAAAGGGAGAGTGATCAACATTTCCTGGTGGGATTTCCTCTCCTGATGACCACAACAGTCCTTTTACAAAGCCTATCATTCTAATCCAGCTCAAATGAAAAGCAAAAAATATCACTCAAGTTAGAAACAAAGCCTGTGTGGATCAAGACTCACAGCCAGAGTTCTTCTTCTACACAGCCAGAGTTCTTCTTCTTCACAGCCACTTGCTTCAACAAACCTTAACTAAAATAAAGCCTTGACTTCCTTTCCATTCTGGCCAGGAAGGAATTAAGCCACATCTTCCTCCAACTCAGTATTTATAAGGCACTAAAATTAAGTAACCAACTGAGACTCAAAAACACCCAACAAAAAAACCCAACAAAAAAACAAATTAAAAAAACCCTGATGCACAGAAAACTGAAATTAAAGCTTGGCTATGTGAAATAGCAGCATTTCTTCAGAAACCTATAACAGAACATTGATACTTTGGGGTCAAACCCAATGCACTCTCAAGCAATAAAAAAGCACGTAAAATCTACATCCACTTACACTTCATGATCAAAAATCCATACAAATCTGATAGGCACGAGTAAAAAGCATTTTCTTCACACCTCGATGCTCAATTTTGGATCAGAAGCCACTTTTTGGGGAGTTTAAGTGTCCTGCTGAGACTGGAGCATGGTGCAACCCAGTAGGTACCACACAACATCATGCAGCACTGTAACATCACTAAGCTCTTCTACAGCTTGCTGATGGGAGGCAAATGTTTGAAGCATCATGATTAATTTCATAGAATCACAGAGTTGGAAGGGACCTTCAAAGGCCATCTAGTCAAATTCCCTGCAGTGAGCAGGGACATCCTGCACTACATCAGGCCTAGCCTTGAATGTCTCCAGGGATGGAGTCTCCACCACCTCTCTGGACAACTTCTTTCAGTGCCTCAACACCCTTGTGGTGAAGAATTCAACAGTGCATTCAGCTTTGGCACCTGTTTCTGAGTCCTCTTTACTATTTTCAAAAGTAACATTAAATATAGCTACAATATAGCAGCTGGTGTCACTCTAGTTCCTTCACTTTTCCCAATTATTTCTCTAATTCTTGGAAATAGGTGAATTCACCTGTGTCACCACACTAGACACAAAGGTGAGCACTTCGGATTTCTTAAAAAACAATCACTTTGAATTTAGAGAATCAAGGCATACAAAGAAACATAAATTCATAAAGCAGGATTTCATACTTTTAAGCATCAACAAGAATGAGCTTATTTGGAGAGAGCAATAAAGCTTCTTTTTTTTTTTTTTTTCTTTTTTTTTTCTTAAAGGATATTCTAAACTAGCTATAAGTAAATTTATCTTTCCCTGATTGCTTGATTAGATCACTCAGGCTTCAGTGCCTGGCAGCTTTGCAGATTTTATCATACACTTCTGGAAAGGCATCCTTGCAATTCATCTGCTCCCTCAGCTTGTGGTACAATGAGCCATCAAACATATCCCAGAACTCCTCACGGGTCATGTAGCAATCTGCATACAGCATCTGGAAACTGGAGGGGAAAAAAAAATCAAAGAAAAAAAAAAAAGAGAGAAATTCAGTACTAATTGTGCCACAAGGTTTGAAATAGAATATGAAAATCACCCAGAGTGAGCTACAAATAGTGAATATTCAACAAAAAAAAAAGCATCATCAAAAATGCTTTCTGAAAAGAAACACATAGAATTTGTTTTAGGGATCACACAGAGACACCTGGCTAATTATATTTCATGGATTTAACATTGCCACCATCCCTTTTTCGAGAAGGAGTAACTTTTAATGGTGAAAACAGCCAAATACTGCTCCACTCGTTTTGGTGAAGGGGAAGATGGGAAAAGAAAAGTAGTTACATCAAATGTTGCTTTTAAAATCTGGCTGAGAACACTTCTTTAGCCATCAATGGATCGATACTTTCATTAATTTTACTACTGTATATAGAAAAGAAGGGATAAAAGATGTGTATAACAGCTTGCTTTCCTTTCCCTTCAGCTCAAAAACTTTTAATTCCAGCTTCAGAAAAAAAAGGATGCAATTTTCTGCCTGTTTCTTACGATCCGTGGAGGTACATCCACAGTGCCTTATATCAGCCTGTGTTACAAAATCCATTTAAGGCAGATGGAGCAACAGGTCCTTTGGTTTTTCAAGCTTTCGTTCAGCTGGACAAAGAGAATAGAACTAGGAAGGCAAAAGTCTGCCAGGTCAGGCCAGAGCGAGTTGATAAATTTATAATGTAAATAAAGCACCGTGTAACAAAGGGTTAAAATCAAATAAATGAACAAAAAAAAATTTTTTTTTTATTTAGCTGAGGACTCTTGCTTAATCGTATGCTGAACTCTCTAAAATACAGCAGTTAAACTGTAACATAAAAGCTCTGTCATTGTGTGTGATTATGAAACTGTTAAGATTAAGCACTGATTCATTGTTCCTCTCTCAGCGACAGGTAGAGGCAAGACAAAACTTTCTCAGTAAAAAGCTTGAATTTAACGATCTTAATTTCAAGTTAATTAAGAAAAAGCTTAAAATTAACTTTCGGTTGCTTTGTTCTCTGTCAGATCATTTATGGCAGCTAGAAGTAATTGACACTCTCCAAATCATCTCACCACTGTTACTCAGCCACATGGGATGCAATCAGTGTTAGACTGAGAAGTAGGTCAAAACAGAAACGTGGATAAATTATACTGATGGTGTGAAAATACCACCTAGTTGTGGGGTTTTTTTTACTTTTTTTATTTTGTTCCTGAGAAACAAGCTTGTAACTGCTTCTCCACTGACACTACTCCAGCAAATTAGGCTGGCACCAGCCTGTGACAGATGGTGGGCACTCATCTCACGTCCACTGCGGTCCTACATGGTAAGAATCGGGGCAGGGAAAGGGAAGGTAGAAGTGGGGAGGGAGGAAAAACTCTCACCACCACACAGATGGGAGGGGAGAGCCAAGGCTGAGCTCCCTGTGCAAGGACACGCCAGCACAAGGATGAGGCAGAGCCACCAGGACAGCAGGGAGCAGAACGATCTCAAGGGCAGGCGGGGAAACTGTCCAAACTTTTAAGAGCCTGTGGGATTTCTGGAGGGACTGCAGCCAAAACAGCACTTGCTCTGAAACAAGCTCAACTCAGGACATGACTCAGCGGGTGCCCGCTAGAGGGCTGGGCTAGAGAGTGGTCACACAACCGGTTAACACCACTTCTGGGTAGGAACTGGTTTATGCAGAGCCAGGACAGACTTCCCTTTGCCTGAGGATGGATTTTGTTGCAGCAGAGACGCTGCTCCCACAGCAGCCTGGAGCTGAAAGGGTGCACAATTGACCTGAAGCTACCCAGCTCCCAAGTACACTGCAAGGACTTCATCCAGTCTGCCCGTTTGTTTGCTTTCACTATGAGAATTAAGATCATATTTAAAAAGCATAATATAAAAATCAGTTCAAAATAAATTTTAAATTACTGTGGTTGTTAAATTACTGCAACATTAAAGTGCTGTAGGATTAAACAACTGTGATTAACTGTGATACACACATGTGGAACTTAAATGGCATTGTCACTGCTCTAAGGAGGGAGGGTCCCTTACCCATGCACGCTTCTTACAAACTTCTCCATCTGCCTCATCGAAGCCCTGGCTTCAAACTGTTTCCTTTTGGGCTCTCCATAAGCTCCTATATCCACGTAGAGTTCTGCTTCATCCCCTTTGGGATGCACCATCCCGGGGTTATTTGGCAATATGAAGGGACATAACCAAAGAGGGTACACCTGCAGAGAGGAGAAAACATTTCATCACTTATTTTTAACAAAACAGACCTTCAAGCTGTTTCCTAGTAAAGATGATGAGAGTTAAGAGAGCTTCTTCCCAATCTGGGATCAAAACTTTCAAAGAACTTGGTTTCTAATTCTCTTGCTGTGCTTCTTTACTCCACTTTCTAATGAACAAAAGCCAAATCTGAGCTGCTAAGAATGTGTGCTGAGTCCTCCCAGAATATCTCCTCCCCCTCAAATATTTGAAATGAAAAAAAACCCCAAATAATCCCAAAACAACACCTGAATACATATTCTGAGTAATGAGAGAACAAAGAGTTTTCTTTTCTAGGTCGGCCCCAAACTGAAATTGCCAAGTTTGCACTACTACTACTAATTAAAATCAATTCAGAAAGAAAAGAAACAAAGGGAAATAAATTCCCAATTTGGGTTCAGTGAGACTGCTAACGATTTGAGATGAAAGCAAAACCAGTTCAAGTTCTACTGAGTGATGAAATCTTCGACTTCTATTAAAAAGTGTATCTCATCCTTGTGTTTTGTTTTTGTTTTTTTTTTTCAGAAAGCTGATTTCATATCATGACTTGTAACATAGATGTGCAAAGAACAGAACTCCTCAAGGTAAGATAATGACCTTCTACATGAGATTATCACCCCTTAAGAACAACATCCACAGCTGTTATCACACTCAGCACAAGCTTTGAAAACACATGTTCTTACATTAAGGTCAGCGTGGAAGGTTTGGATAGACTTCTCAAGGCTCTTCATTGGGACCAACATGTCCTGTACAACATGGTGCTGCTCGTACAGCTTTCGAATTGCTTCCCCTTGGGTGAGTTTTAACAAAGAGATTTTGGGAGGAACCATCCAGCCAAACACATAGCGGAAAATGGGATTATTGCCAAAGGGAATTATATCCTTTAAAGAGGAGAGAAAAAAGGTTGACTTCAGGATGTGTAAATGAACCAAAAGACACTGTTTCAGAATCCTCAAAGCAGTATTAAGCCAGATTTTCAACAAATTTAATTGCTGGCACTTTTGCAAAACTACTATAAAGCAAATATGAACAGGTAAGAGGCCTGTGCTGAACTCAGCTTCACAACCCTGCCCTAAAGCCTCCTTTGGTTACAACAATTGATTTTCCAATCATATAAAACACCATGTTTTCAGCCACAAATACTTTCAGGGAATGAAATTCAGAGAACATCAGGCTATTGTTGTAAAACAGCAAAGGAGGAAGAACCTAAGCTAAACTTACACAACTCTTGTAAGAAGAAACAAGCACAAGATCAGGTCTTAAAAGAATTTTAAAGTTATAAAATTTTAAGCACTCCCAACTCCTGTTCAGGTCCTCCAGGAGCTCTGGGAATCTGGGATTTCACAATGCCCAATATAGTTCTGTGTAAGTGTACATCACAATAAAGACACTTGAGAAACTGAAAATAATGACATAATTATGTAATTACGAGTCTGAGTTTAGGCAGGGCAGGTTTTCACAGCCACAGTTTCACATTTGTGTTTTTTTCCACTGGAAATCACTTAGTACCTATAAAAACTGAAGTGAATGTTTACAGTCTAAATCCAGAGAAGCACTGAAAAGGAAAATTAGGAAGGTGTGTATATAAAGAAGCACCTTCGGATTTGCTTTGCCCAAATGCAGGACGTTTCGACTTGGCACAATCTTCACTGTTCTTTACTGCCATGAAAGCAAAGGTGTTGCCAAGAGGAAGAAGTTACAATTGTTCCTACACAGGGAGAGAGTACACTATGTACCTCCCTGCAGGTGTTATTTTAACTTTGGTACTTGGTCTTACTTGGAGCTCCCAGAAGATACTGCGTGTATGTCTATGATAATAATGTCTGGAGGGGATGTATTCTATTCCAGTCCTGTCATCTTTCAAATACTTCTCCACGTGCTTGAAGAACCATGGCTTGTAGTAGTTGCCAATTCTGTTTATCTACAAAAAAACCCATGCATGTATTAGCAAATACCAACACAGGTTAACAGCCACACAGAATCACAGAATCACAGAATGATCCGGGTTGGAAGGGACCTCAAGGATCATGTAGTTCCAACCCCCCTGCCTAGCAGGGCCACCAAACAAACACATTTACTAGATCAGGTTGCCCAGGGCCCCGTCCAACCTGGCCTTGAACACCTCCAAGGACGGGGCATCCACAACCTCCCTCGGCAGCCTGTTCCAGGACCTAACCACTCTCCTAGTAAAGAACTTCCCCCTAACATCCAACCTAAATCTTCCCTCCTTCAACTTGGATCCATTTCCCCTAGTCCTGCTATTGTCAGCCCTTCCTGGGTGTAGGTTCCCTTCAGGTACTGAAAGGCTGCAATGAGGTCATCCCGCAGCCTTCTCTTCTCCAGGCTGAACAAGCCTAACTCCCTCAGCCTGTCCTCATAGGGGAGGTGCTCCAGCCCCCCGACCAACTTCGTGGCAGGTCAGATTCCTGGGTGGAGCATGGTCTTCCAGCCTGGTTCTTTTCTTCTAGAAGACCTTGAGGGAAAGAAGGATGTTACAGAATCACAGAATCACTGTTGTTACTAGACAACATTAAGTATGTCCTCAGATTCCTCTACTGTGAAAAATCAATGCTATACCCTCTGTGGGAGTTTGAATGAAGCTGTCTGTAGAGATCTAAGGAGCCTTGTTACCTCTAAATGCACAGCTCCTTGTTACATTTCTTGTCATTCAGGTGTAATTTAAATAGTTTGTTAAGTTACAAGGTAACTAAGAGACTATGAATGTGACAGAACTGGATTCCTGAAATACTAATCTCTCCACTGATTGTTAATCTAAAGTCTCATTAGGGCAAAGGAGAAACACCCAGGTGGAGTAATGGGGTGAACATGTCTCTCCTCTCAATGCCCCTGGTGTATTTTACCAGTATTAACTGCTTGCTTTCAGCTTGCTGGAAATAGAGTTACACTGAAAAACCAACTAAGTTACAGGGCAAAAGAGCTGAGGTTGTTGATCGTGGAGAAGAGAAGGGTCCAGGGAGACCTTATGGTGGCCTTCCAGAACTAAAAGGAACTTTATATGAGAAAGATGGGAACAGACTTTTTAGCAGGGCCAGCTGCAATTGGGACAAGGAGAAAGGGCCTTAAATTAAGAGAAGGTAGATTTAGACTAGAGATGAGGAAGAAATTTTCTATGCTGAGGGTGGTGAGACACTGGCACAGGCTGCCCAGAGAGGTGGTGGAGGCCCCATCCCTGGAGACATTCAAGACTAGGCTTGCTGAGGCTTTGATCAACCTTATCTAATGCAGGATGTCCCTGCTCACTGCAGAGGGTTGGACTACGTGGCCTTTGAAGGTCCCTTCCTACCCAAGCTACTCAGTAATTCCACAAACAACTGCAGTTTCAAATAGCATTGTCCTGTATATAAGAAAATACACTTCTCTACCTCCTTAGGTGCTATGATGAGAAAATAAAGAATAAATTACTTGCTAGAATAAAGAAACCAGAGGGTCACTTCTTATGAATTGATTTAGAGAACAGACTCAACATCTAACTTTTAATTCCATGTCAGGAGCCTGTTCCAATCTTACAACAATTCTGAGTTTAAACTGGCACATAGTCCAGATACAGTTATACTTTTAGGGTATTGTTTTTTCTATATGAGTAAATTCCCTTTAGTTACCTTGCTTTGCTCTGCTTCATCTGTCAAGACTCCTGTCATGATGACAGCTTCTTCCAAAGAGTACACAAGTCCTTCCACAAAACTATTCTCTTTTTTCTTAGATTCTTCAGTAAACTTTTCACAGATCTTCTGCAGTCCTCTCACGGGCTCATAATGTATTTTGACGTATTTCTTGGCAGGAATCATTTGAATTTCTGCTGCAACCAGGAAACCCAGAGTACCACAAGACCAAGGCACTGCATAAAATAGGTCTGAGTTTTCAGTCTGCAAAAAGTACGTCATATTGAATCACAAATCCACACTGACAACCCTCAACGACATTGTAAATGATAGCAAAGTAACATTTTGTCTTACTGGTGAACATCTCACAAGGCTTCCGTCGGCAAGAACGAGTTCATAGGCCACACAGGTGTGTTGGAAAAGTCCATAGATGTGGGAGGAAGACTCAATGCCAGTCCCCATGATCAGGCCACCTTGTCAAGAGGGCACACAAGAAATCAAATGAAACACACTCCAAAATGAACATGGTTTGTGAAAGCAAAACCCTACTTTTAAGCTCTGGGCATGGCTTTTAAGACAAGTTAAAAAAACCCCCATAAAACAAGAGGAAATATCCCCTTCCCAGAAGTGTTTAAGGCCAGGCTGGATGAAGCATTGAGCAACCTGGTCTAGTGGGAGGTGTCCCTGCCCATGGCAGAGGAGTTGAACTAGATGATCTTGAAGGTGCCTTCCAACCCAAACCATTCTATGATTCTACTCTATAACATAAATACCATGATAGAACATAAGGTTCAGCAGAATATTTCAGCAATCTTAAAATAGTGCAACATTACTACATATAAAGCTGTTGAAAATCCATCAGAATCACCGAGTTTCTCCTCATCACAATGACTCTCACCTACTGTCAGGTCATCAAGCTCTGGTACCACAGGAATAGTCCAGCCCATGGGATTCAGGTGTGCAGTCAACTGGCCCATGGTGACCAAAGGCTCCACACGAACAACCTGAAAAGCGAAAAACCCCAACATTAATTAATTGTTCAGCACTAACGATGACAAAACATTGATAAATGGATTGCACTTCCATCTGTTATCAAAATTCTGAGACTTACTTTCCCAAGAGCACTGCTAAAAATAGCTAAAACTGTTTAGTGATTCCTCCTCTGCCTCAACATCTTGTTACTCTGTTCCCCAAACCATAAATCAATCTGGTCTTTTAGGCTTCAGCACATGAAAGCTAAACAGGTCCATATGCTGGAGTTTGGTTTTTTTTATAGAATCATCCAAGCACATTTTGTAAAACCTGAAATTTGATGGATCTCCCGCTACAAAAACCCTTTTGTTCTTTATGGAATCTTCCTCAACTCTTCAGCTACAAAGAGAGTTTAAAAAAAAGCTGTTAGTTTTGTTATTAGCAAAGTTTTGTGGTTAATTTGTTACCTTTCTTTCGCTGTCCACTTCCAGAACATCCATTAAATTGATCATGATGTTCTTGTGAACTTTCTTATACTTTCCAACACGAAGTGAGACAGTCAGCCAGCCAGGTCGCCCTGTGCACATGTATCTTTTGCTGCCTTCGTTTTTCCATTCCCTCACCTGCAAGAAATAAGAGCAGAACTGATGCTGTAAGGTATACAAAGGTATCTAATCAACAGTCAATACCAGAAACATTTTTCTCTTGCTGTCAGGGGTAGCTTTTGGGGTTTTTTTTCAGAGACAAGATTCAGAAAACTAGCAAGAAACTAACAGAAAGTTTTAAAAATCCACGGGAAAACCTATACTCTAAGGGAGATGCTGTCATTGTCATAAATAATCTCATTTCTGTGAAGGTTAGTGAAGCTTCTTCCTAAACACACAAGATAATGGTCCGAATGTAAATGAAGAGGAGCAGAGAGAAAAGTTGAGAAGGAAAATGTGTAAGCCATCCAAAAATTCTGCAAAGCCACAGTGTTTAACATTTGGAGAGCAAATATTAATTACAGAGTTTTCTACAAAGCTCAGCTGCTGCTACAAGTGGTGATAAAAGCCCAAAACCATCAAAGAAAAGCTGCATGCACATTAATATCCATCTCCATCCACCACAAACATTTAAGACGAGGAAGAGAACAAAATCCAGCGTGCCAGAATTATCATAAGTAGTGGAAAACACCACAGAAATCTGCATTTCTGAGCAGAGGAAAAGTTTGAGCTCCCTGTCAATCACCTCTTAGAATGAACAACAGTGAGAAGCTGGATGTAAGTGCTACAAAAACATGTTATTTAGCCAGCCCTGACTGACATTTTCACCTTCCACAGGCAGGTGCCTGAGCCCCGTGAGGGATGTGGGGATGTCACACTGTCCAGAGGCTGGACAAGCCACACTGGGACAACACGCCAGCAGCTGAGGCCACAACTTTTAAAAGGAAATAAAAACCCCAGAGGCGCAGGAAGAGGCGCCGGCTTAATTTATGAGTTGGTTTCTGCCTCAACCGGATTCAGGGCCGGATCCGGCTGAGAGGCGGCGGTGGAAGGGGGTGGTTGGGGAGTGGGGAGATCGCACCGCCATGAGCAGGAGGGGGTTCAAAGCAGGGAAGGGGGTTGAGGGGTGGTGGT
>VZTY01016785.1:213458-244021 GCA_013400935.1 Turnix velox | reverse complement strand
GGGGGGGGGGGGGGGGGGGGGGGGGGGGGGAGGAATGGAGGAGAAAGATGAACTCTCTGGGTCTCAGAAGACTGCACAGGGAAGGCTGTGCTCTCCATCAGGCATGGCAGGTCTCTGCCCTGGGGATGCTTTCTCTGAGGTCCTGCCACGGTCTGAGTTGTTGATGGTAAAATCATGTGGATATGGGAGATGGAGAATTTTTTGGTTTGAAGGCAATTTAGGCATTATCTTCCACCTGTTTCTTCACATGCATCTTTATAAAGCCAGGCTGGATGAGGAATTAAGCAAACTGGTCTAGTGGGACATATCCCTGCCCATGGCAGGGGGTTTGGACCTAGATGATCTTGAAGATCTCTTCAAACCCAAACCATCCTATGATTCTGTAAACATCTGTTACTCACCTTCACATCCTTCTCTTTCTCCCAGGCAACCTCATCTAGTGCAGGATGTCCCTGCTCAGTGCAGGGGGATTGGACTAGATGGCTTTTGAAGGTCCCTTCCAACCCTATGTTTTTATGATTCTATAGGGTCTGTTTTTCTCTGACTTGTCAAGGGAGGAACAACCTATTCCTACACCTCCATTGCTTTCTTCCAGGAGTAAATCAGGGGAAAGATGTTTGGATTGGGATTTTGAACTACAGAGTGGAAGCTAAATTAAGGAGCCACATCACCAGAGATGAGCACTGATATCATCAGTCAGCCTGGCTCTCTTGCTTTCACAGCTATTACGGAAAGGTTGCAGCCCTTTGTATCCCAAATTCACCTCAAAATGGCCTCCAGCTGCCTCAAAACTCAGGTAAGAAGATGCAAATATTCCTGTGGGCAGAAATAACAGCTTTTACTAGGTCAACAAGTGATGCACAGACAAACTTTGAAGACAACAAACAGGCTTTGGGGCACAGCAGCACAGCCAGAGCAGCAGCTCTACAGCTGGAAGGAAGAGAGTGACATTTACTGTCTGAAACTGAGACCACACAACATGGAGAAAAGAAACCTGACCTAAACAACATCTGAGCTGGAATAAAAAACACAGTCTTTGCCAGGGTCTCACCATAGAATTATAGAATAGTGTGGGTTGGAAGGGAACTTAAAGAAGAACCCAACAGAGCATTTGGGGCTGCAGCACCTGGTGTCTGAGGGCTGTAGATTATAAGAAAGAAATTCTTTAAGGTGAGGGTGGGGAAATACTGGAAGAGGTTGCCCAGAAAGGTTGTGGATGTCCCTTCCCTAGAGGTGTTTAAGGCCAGGCTGGACAAGGCACTGAGCAGCCTGATCTAGTGGGAGGTGTCCCTGCCCATGACAGGGGGGGGGGAACTAGATGATCTTTAAGGTCCCTTCCAACCCAAAGCATTCTGTGATTCTATCAGACCCATGTTCCTCTGCTAACACAGATCCTGAATGAAGAGCTGAAGGAGTTTGAGATCATCAGTGGTCCATAATATCTCCTGGACAAGGGTATCAGTACTTCTCCCCTCTCAAGTCATGTTCTCCAGCTTTGCTTGTTTAAGACACTGATATGGCCAGGTTAGCACATTTTAAGCTCTAAAATACTCAGAGGTTTCTGGACCACATGCTTGTTGGATGATGGACAATTGGTGGAGCTTCTACTTCTGCAGAAACCACTTTGGGAAGTGATATTAAATAAGTGATGGAGCTGAATTTAAGTTTATACATCTCTTGCTCTAGGTTGAGGATGAGTAGTCCTGAGTCCTCCAGGTGCCTGTGCCAGCTGCAGGTTCAATTTGAAATAAGCCTGAGGCTACCAGTGAATGTTGTGTCATTTGAAGATGTAGGACACATATCTTCAGGGCCTAGATTTGCTTAGGGGATTAGGTAGGAGTGACTGAGCCAGTACATCAACTAGCACAACTAATTAGGCATTTTAAGAAGATGCAAATTAAGGCAGAGACAAACAGCAGGAGGTTCTTCCCCTGCTTTACATGTGCTGGGTTAATCACAAAATATCAGGGAGTGGAAGGGACCTCAAGAAATCATCTAGTCCAATCCCCCTGCTGGAGTAGGAACACCCACACCAGGTCACACAGGAAGGCATCCAGGCAGGGTTTGAATGTCTCCAGAGAAGGAGACGCCTCAACCTCTCTGGGCATTTTGTTCCACTGTTCTGTCACCCTTCCCATCTGCACATCTTCATGGCTGTGTGCTGCAGCCCTGATCAGCTTGTCAGGCTGCTGTGCCTGGTGGTCCATCCCTACCAGTGCCTGAAGGGGCTACAGGAAAGCTGGAGAGGGACTATTTGCCAGGGCATGGAGTGATAGGACAAGAGGCAATGGTTTGAAACTAGACATGAGGTTTAGACATGAGGAAGAAGTTCTTCACCATGAGGGTGGTGAGACACTGGAACAGGTTGCCCAAAGAGGTGGTGGAGACCCCCTCCTTGGAGACATTCAAGGCCAGGCTTGCTGAGGCTCTGAGCAACCTCATCTAGTGCAGGATGTCCCTGCTCACTGCAGAGGGTTGGACTGGATGGAATTAAAAGTTCCTTCCAACTCTCTGGAGTCAACCACCATGCTGTGATGGGGCAGAAAGTGCCGCCACCTGTACACACAAACACACACAATGAGGTGTGGAAACTGCCAACTTATTTAGCCTGATGACAGAGTGAAACACAGGGTTTTACATGTGATTTGCTGCAGCAGCAAAATGAGGTGATCAGAGAATCAAAAAGCAGCACTTTTCTGTGCCAAATAGAACATCCTCACCTGGGGGAGGCAATTAGTGGAACAATCTTTCTCCACTCCTCCTTTGTTCCTGCTCTTGCAGGGGCTGTAACTGTCTTTTATATCTCCTTGTTTTCCCCATTGTGGTTTCACCAAGCCTGGGAGCCAGTATTTTGCACAGTTATTCTCTCTTTATTCTGGAGAAGCCCATGGAGTGCTCCATGATGTGCTGCAGCACCTTGAATTCATTGAATTCATAGAATGGCTTGGGTTGGAAGGGAACTCAAAGATCATCTAGTTCCACCCCCCTGCCTTGTCAGCAGGAAAGTTCTCAGGGAGGGAAGACAACTTTTGGCCAAGGTACTGCTGGGCAGACAGAGGTATTGGCACCATGTAGCACCTACAGCCTCTGCCTTGTTGTGAAGAAACCCTGTGGGTTTGTGGCCAGCTCCCTGGGGAAGACACAAGGTGACAGATGGTTATGGGGCTGGAGGACCAATGGGTTAGAGGAATCCATAGGCACACAGTCACCTCATTCTCTCAAGCTGAGTGCTAGTGATGTGCTTCAGAAGCCATTTGACAATCAGCTTTCAGTCAAATATAGCTAGACAGATAATGAGCAGAAGATGTCTCATTGTCCTTTAATAGGGGAAGTGGTGATTCACAGTGCCCATGTCACTCATGGGTGGCTGCCACTGGTGATGTGAGCACTCAGCACTGGTGTATCTGCAACAAAGAACACAGATGTTTTCTCCTGGGGTCTCCAGGTCCAAACTCTGTCCTGCCAAGGAGCAAATATCATAGTGTTTGGAGGACACTTGGGATTTGTTACCAGGGTTTGCACCCTGGAGTTTGAGGACCTTGCTGTGTCTCTTCCAGTGAGACCTCAGGAGCCACTACCCAGTACTCCTCTGTGATGGAAGCTCAAACTTCTACTGGACCATCTCCATGTGAACTAGCCTTCCATGGGCCTCACTTGGCCATTTTTTGAACTCCAGAGTGTCAGCAGTTGAATGGATCTGCACACCCACACATTTTCAGCTAGGCTGAGTGGCCACCCAGCACAGAGATGGGGACAAGTTTTTTTAGCAAGGACAGTTGCAATGGATCAAGAGACAATGGTTTAAAAGTAAAAGAGGGAAGATTAGAATAATAGAATCACATAATGGTTTGGATTGGAAGGGACCTTAAAGATCATCTAGTTCCATCCCCCCTGCCATAGGCAAGGACACCTCCCACTAGACTAGGTTGCTCAGTGCCTCACCCTGCCTGGCCTTAAACACCTCCGGAGAAAGGGAATCCACAACCTCTTCAGGCAACCTGTTCCAGTGTCTCACCACCCTCACAGTAAAGAACTACTTTCTTACATCCACCCTAAATCTCCCCTCTTACAGTTTCCATCCATTACTCCTAGTCCTGCCATCCTATTAGGGAAGAAATGAGGATGGTGAAACATCAGTACAGGTTTCACAGAGATGCTCCATCCCTAGAAACAAGGAAGGTCAAGTTGGATGAAGATCAGAGCAAGCTGCTGGTGGTGAAAATGTCCCTGCTCACTGCAGGGAGGTTGGACTAGATGGCGTTTAAAGGTCCCTTCCAGCCCAAACTGTTCTATGATTCTGTGATTCTGCACAGAAACCCTGAGCTGGTTGAGGAGGATGAACCAGCAGGATGAGGAGCTGCAAACAGTGCAGGAACAGCAGCCCAGGGCTCAGCTGCAGTGCAGGTGTCTCCATAGAAATGGCTTTGGCTGTCAGCGATGCTGCAGCTCCAGAACGATGTGATGGATGTGTGAGCACACAACAACAGCACGGTGAGGCACGACTGCTGTTGGGAACATCTACCTCCACCTCTGTGGTGAGGAATCATGCCTGTATCCAGGCGCCAGTCATACAGACCATCCTGGACCTCATCTTGGAGCACCCTCAGCTTCTTTCACATCTGGGTGTCCTCATGAGTACTGGAGGGTGAAAAAATCCAGCTGGAACAGGGGGAAAGGGCAGTACAGGCTTTTGGCAGACAGGTGACAACTGAAGCTGTCACAAAGTAAACTTGTGGTGGAGATTCCCCTACATGGAGTCCCACCTGGTGTCCATGGAATCACAGAATGAGTTGAGTTGGAAGGGAATTTCAAAGTCCGTCTAGCCCAAGCCCCTGCAGTGACAGGGACATCCTGCACTAGATGAGGTTACTCAGAGCCTCAGCAAGCCTGGCCTTGAATGTCCTCAGGGATGGGGCCTCCATCACCTCTTTGGGCAACCCATTCCAGTGTCCCACCACCCTCATGGTGAAGAACTTCTTCTTAACAGCCAGTCTAACCCTTCCCTGCTCTAGTTTCAAAGCATTGCCCCTTGTCCTGAGTCCTGTGGCTCCATGCGCTGATGAACAGCCCCTCCCCAGCTTTTTTGGAGGTGTCCCATCCATAGGACACTGGTGTCCCACTCGTGGGCACTGATGCCCACAGGATGAAGTTATCCCACCCACAGGGTCTCTCTCATGGGGTCATAGAATAATTCGGGTTGGAAGTGACCTTAAAGATCATCGAGTTCCAACCCCCCTGCCATAGAGAGGGACACCCCCCACTAGATCAGGCTGCTCAGTGCCATGTCCAGCCTGGCCTTAAACACCTCCAGGGGGCATCCACAACTCCTCTGGGCAACCTCTTCCAGTGTTTCACCACCTTCACTGTAAAGAATTTATTTCTTATGTCAAGCCTGAATCTACCCCCTTCCAATTTACATCCATTATTTCTAGTCCTCCCATCAGATATCTTATTAAAAAGTCCTACCCCTGCCTTTATGTAGGAGCCCCTCAGGTATTGATAAGTTACTATGAGGTCCCCCCTGGTCTGCAGCACGAAGCTCTCTCCAGATCCCTGATACACCTCTTCACCACCTCCTGCACCCCGAGGAGGGGGAGGAGGGAAGATGGAAGGGTAGGGGTGGTTCTTCCCTTTGCCTTTTTCTTTCTATTTGTTTCATATCTTTATGTTTCCCTCCCCGCGAGGAGCGGGGCTGAGGGTCGGAGCGGCTGGCCCCGACGGGACGCGAGAGGAGGGATGCTCCGAAGGAGGGAAAGTTGAGACATCTTCCCCGCCGCCCAGAGGGGAGCGATGGGCTCCCGTCCCGTCCCTCCCCGCTGCCGNGAAATGGTGGAAAGAGAGGGGACACGGACATCCCCCTTGCTTGTCGCTTCGCCAGAGAAGACAGAGGTGGAGGAGACACCGACCGAAGCGGGGATGGGTTTCCTCCCCAGGAGGTGCAACCGGGTGACCGATGCCTCTTTAGAGGGGACATCGGGGTGAGGCATCACAAGCGGAGCGGTGACTGGCCTTGCTGGGGATACTGGGCTGAGGGGGGGTTCACCCTACCGGGACTCTCCTCCATCTCCACCCGCCGTCGGGAGGCTGGTGGCACCAGGGAATCTTGGATGCTCTTTCAAAAGACAGCCGGGATGGGGAGCAAACCTCTATGTAATGATAATAATAATACTAATAATGGGAAATTCAGATAAAGGCAGAAAGGAATCTCCCTAATGACACGCTCACACCTCGGCGTGACACTCCCTTGGTGCTCCTGGTGATGGTTAAAGGTCTCCACGCCCTGGCCCAACAGAGGGACGGGCTGTGAGGGCTGCAGAGGGATGGGGTATGGAGGTGGATTCCTTCTTGATGGCGGTGGGAGAGATTCAAAACTCGTTCTGCCTCTTGTGTGGCTGGAAAAGAGTGGTTTTTTCTGAGTAATGCTCGGTAAACCCTATGAATCACCATCTGCATAACTTTATATGGGGGATGCTATTCTCAGCATCTCACCGAAACTATGTGAACTATTGGTGGCCTCATCTGCTGGTCCGTGCAATGAGTGAGTCTCTGTCCCCAGAAAGACTGTTTTGGAGTGGGTCACAGGAGGAGATGGGGCAGAACAAAGTGTCAGGGTGGTTTGGTGGGTGGAGAGGGTGCCTGGGAGCTAAGAATCATAGAATGGTTTGGGTTGGAAGGGACCTTAAAGATCACCTAGTTCCAACCCTCCTGCCATGGGCAGGAACACCTCCCACTACATCAAGCTGCTCAGTGCCTTGTCCAGCCTGGCCTTAAACACCTCCAGAGAGAGGACATCCACAACCTCTCTGGGCAGTCTTGGAGGGACCTGGGAGACCTGATGGGATACCAAGTGCTCCAGGAGTGGATTTGATGAGGGGAAGGTGGGGTGGCAACGTCACCCACGCAGCAGGAGCACGTGCTGGGTGGGCTGGAGGAGCTTTTAGTCTTGTTCCCTGTGCTGGTTTTGTTAGGAGAGAAGAGTTTATTCTCCCAAGCTGTCAATCCATCACCTCCCAGAGGCTCTCCACCTTCCCTCCACGTCTGCCTCCCCCTCGCTGCCGCTGCTCCCAGATGTGTGCAGTGCTGGGGGATGCAGAATTCCTCTTGGCAGGGAATTGCAGCAGCTGCTGAAGCTCACCAAGGGAACCACAGCATCTCCCAAACCTCACCAACGGAATCACAGCCTCTCCCAGACCTTGCCAGGCTGACCCCAAAACAAGGAGAGTGTTGTCTGCTGGAGCTGAACATTTCAATTAGAATCAGAGAATCATAGAGTTGGAAGGGACATTCAAAGGTCGTCCAGCCCAACCCCCTGCAGTCGGCAAGGACATCCTGCACTAAATCAGGTTGCTCTGAGCCTCAGCAAGGCTGGTCTTGAATGTCAGCAGGGATGGGGTCTTCACCACCTCTCTGGGCAACCTGTTCCAGTGTCTCCCCACCCTCTTGTGTTTGTTTTCCATGGATGTCTCTGTTTTATGTTGATGCATCTGTAGGAAGCTTGGAGAGACCCCACAGTGGGGGAAAGTGGCTAATGGCCCTCTAGTCCCAAATCCTGTTAGATCGAGAGCCTTGCTGTAGGGTTTTTTGGGTCACGAGTTTCTTTTTTGGCCAAATAATAATGGCTGAAAATGTGATGGTCTCCAAAGGAGCTGGATTCATGGGTCAGGAGAGTCCTTGCACTCTTCTGAGCATCTGCTGCTGCATGGCAGCCTCAGCCCAGCTTGCCTGCTGTGTCCTGCTCTTGTTCAGAGGAATGCTGGAGGATGCTGGTAGCATCTAATGGCATCTCCAACCCATTTCTCCAACCAGTCACTTCTTTGTCTCAGCTCAGGCAAGCCCTTTCCATCCAGGAGGGAGCATCTAAATATGTCCCCTCATTATGGGACAACTCTTCTTTCTCAGCTTCTGATACAGGGATCATTGGCCACCACCAGCCCAGGTGGCAATTTGGGTTTGGGAACCTGGGATGAGAGCTGGAGTGTGTTGTTTGGCCTCCCAGTCCTGTCTCCTTTCTGCAGGTTTCCTAAATCCCACCTCTCATCAGATTCCTTCATTAAACTGAGATAAGATCTTTCACTACAGAGTAATTTGGCTTTCCGTTTGGTGGGCCCATCTGATAAATAACAGCTTGAAATAATGTAATTCCACATGCCCTTGGTCGCACCTGAGTCTGTGCTGGACTTTTTCTCCTTTCTGAGCTCCAGCTCAGCCTTTCCAGATCTCAGAGTACATTTTAAGTCCCTGTTAGAAGAAGCAAGCCCTGTCTGGAGGAATGGAGACCAAAGCTATCGGATTTTCATAGAATCATAGAATGATTCTTTAAGGAAGGGACCTTAAAGATCATCAAGTTCCACCCTGCCTGCCATAGGCAGGGACACCTCCCACTAGACCAGGTTGCTCAGTGCCTTGTCCAGCCTGGCCTTAAACACCTCCAGGGATTGAGGGGGCATCCACAACCTCTCTGGGCAACCTGTTCCAGTGTCTCACCACCCTCACTGTAAAGAATTTCTTTCTTACATCCAGCCTGAATGTCCCCTCTTCCAATTTACATCCATTATTTCTAGTCCTCCCATCACATATCCTATTAAAAAGTCCTACCCCTGCCTTTCTGTAGCCCCCTTCAGGTCTTGAGAAGCTGCTATGAGGTCCCCCATGAGCCTTCTCTTCTCCAGGCTGAACAACCCCAACTGCTTCAGCCTGTCTTCACAAGGCAGTTGCTCCAGCCCTTTGATCACCTTTGTGGCCCTTTCTTCATTTTACTGTTATCCAGGCAAAATGATGAAGCCAAGTCACTGGAGTCACACCTGTAGATCCCATGGCTGGGGTTTCCATCCTGCCTCCATGGGAGAGCCATGTTGTTTCTCAAAAATGGGCTGTTGGGAAGTTTGTGGGTCCAAACTAGCAACTGGCTTTGCTTTGTCCAAAGGCTTCCCATCTGAGATGGCAGAAATGCCTCTTCCAATGGTCAATAATAAAGAGCTGAAGAGTGTGTAACCCCCAGAGAGGTCCTAACTTAGTAGTTTTCTCCTCCCAGGTCTTCAGCTGTAACGAAGTAATGAAATGTGTTGAGTTGGAATGGACTTTTAAGGGCCATCTGGTCCAACACCCCTACAGTGAGCAGGGACATAGAATCTTAGAATGGATTGGGTTGGAGGGATCCTTAAAGATCATCACCTTAAAGATCCCATGGGCAGGAACACCTCCCACCACACCAGGTTGCTCAATGCCTCATCCAGCCTGGCCTTAAACACCTCCAGGGAGGGGGCATCCACAACCTCTCTGGGCAACCTCTTCCAGTGTGTAACCACCCTCATGGAGAAGAACTTCTTCTTCATGTCCAATCTAAACCCTGCTCTGGTTTAAAACCATTGCCCCTTGACCTGTTACTGACTTCCATGACCTCACCCCACTTAAACCCCCTCTCTTTCTTGTTTTGCAGGACCTCTCATGCCTTGTCTCATTCTTCTTCCTTCCTAAAACCTCCTTCTGAAGGATGGCAGCTGCCTCTTTCCGCTACGGCCTGACCATCACTGGGGCTGTGCTGCTGGTGACAGGGACACTGTGCTTTGCCTGGTGGAGCGATGGGGAGGTGGGTTCCTCTTCCAGCAGCACCACTCACCTCCTGCCTCCCCGGGAAGCCCAGGCTGTTCCCAGCAACTCCTCCAACGCCCTGCTTCGCTCTGTCAGCTTCTTCTGCTGTGGCATTGGTGGCATCCTCCTCCTCTTTGGTCTCCTCTGGTCTGTCAAAGCCAATGCCAGGGTGGTGTCCCGCCGTTACCAGTACCATTTCCCCAGGGACCTGCAGTACTTCACCGCCGAGCCTGTGGAGAAGTGGAACTGCAGGTGGGTGCCATGTTGTAGAATGCTTTGAGTTGGGAGGGACCTTCAAGCCCATCTAGTCCAACCCCCCCTGCAGTCAGCAGGGACATCCTGTGCTAGATCAGGTTGCTCAGAGCCTCAGCCAGCCTGGTCTTGGATGTCTCCAGGGATGGGGGCTCCACCACCTCTCTGGGCAACCTGTGCCAGCATCTCAAAGTGGAGAACTTCTTCCTAATAACTCATCTAAACCTGCCCTGCTTTAGTTTCAAACCATTACCTCTTGTCTTATTACTTCATGCCCCTCCCCAGCTTTCCTGTAGCCCCTTCAGGTACTAGGAGGCTGCTGTGAGGTCTCCCCAGAACCTTCTCTTCTCTGGGCTCTTCTCCACTTGGGTGAGAACAAGTCAAGGATGGATTTGACCACTCCAGCATGTTGGTGTACCTCAGGTTGTGTGGCTGGAGCAGAAGTGCTAGCAACCACTGCTCAGCCCCCACTCTGTCCCCCCCTCCTGCTCCCTGAGCAGATGCTTTTGCTCATAATTGTCAACCTTCACCCAAGCTCCCCCCGACCTGTTCTCCCTGCAGGCACCCTCCATGCCCATGTTTGCTGCTCCTGCAGCCAGCTCAGCAGCAGACAGTTCTCCTTGCCCCGTGGGGCCATCACTGGCCCAGGCAGACATCTCCTTAGCAGAGCCACTGAGCAGAAGACCACATTGGTTTTCTGGCAGAAGGTCTGGATTTGGGGGAAGTGCGGGGGAAGGGAGGTCATCCAGACCTCCAGTGGTTGAAACCTGCCCCTATGACACAGGTCTGCAGTGATGTCTGTAAGGATGAGCTCAATGGAATGGAAGAAAAATCTATCTTAAAAGGGGGTTAAAAAAGAGGAAAAATAGAAAGAAAACAATCCTCAGATTGGCAGGAGACTGGCAGGAGAGGAGGGACCCATGACAAAACTCACTTTGGGGTGTGGGAAGAGCCCTCATCCCCCACCCAAACCACAGGCTTTTCCTGTGTGAGCTTGAGATTTATTCCCACTTCTTGATTTTAAATTATTTCAATCAAAAGGGCTTTTTTTTTTCTTGCTGTGGAAGCTGAGCCAGTCCTTCCCAGAGCTGCTTTATGGGGTCACAGCGAAGACCTTGGCTCCAGCATAAATCGGGCTCTGGGGAAAAAGCAGCACTAAAACAAACTCTTAAGAACATGAAACCACAAAAATTTAGTGGGGGCAGGAGGCACGATCCTGGTTCTCCAGGATGAGAATGTGCCCATCTGAATATCTGGAGGCAAGAATGTGAGTTGCTCTGGGAAGTCTGGGGTGGGGTTCCTTCTCCCATGGAGGGCTTTGTTGTGTCCCCCATGGGGAATATCTCCTTCCC
The DNA here is from genome assembly GCA_013400935.1 of Turnix velox. NCBI lineage: Eukaryota > Metazoa > Chordata > Aves > Charadriiformes > Turnicidae > Turnix > Turnix velox. Next base: position 232,829 of record VZTY01016785.1, on the reverse strand, counting down.
TGAGCTCCCAGTTCCCATGCTGGATGGGAAAGCATCATCCTGGCACTGGTAGTGCTGTGGCAGCTCCAACCATGTTGGCATTTGTGCAGAAAATGCCACTTCTCAGAGGGTTGGGCAGGGTGACATCCTGCACAGGGAGACACCCTCTGCTTTTCAGAGGCAGAATCACTTTCCAAGCTGGTAAAACCCATGGAATGTATGTCCAGAGGGGTAGATCTGCTGAGTTTGGGATGGAGGCATCCTTGTGGAACATCAAAACTTTCCCTTTGGACCAGGTGTTCTCCTCTGCTCCTCAACAGCTTCATCTCACATCTGCAAAGCAAGGGCTGGTGGGTTGTTTCACAGTCTCCCTGTCTTTGGGGCTTCACTAAGAGATCGTGCACAGGGCAAAGGTTGGCTGGAGGTTTTCCCTGTACACAAGCCGTGTTTGCTCAGCAGAAACTCTGCTGGAAGTGGCACCAGGCTTGGCTGGCACAGAGAGGGCCCCAGCAGGCACAAGGGTGGGGTGGGACTGCATCAAACCAGGATGCTCTTGCCCAGTTGCTTCAGAGGGGCTGGCACAGAACCTCTCAACACTGCCTTGTTCTGAGGGATGGTGCCCTTCCTCCAGCATGGCTCCACACCTTTCTGATGGTGCTGGGAGGTGGTTGAAATGGGCTTCTCTTGACCCTAGGCATGCTAAAGCTTCACAGGTACCATCCTCAGTATTAGTGTGACCACCACATCCAGGGATGCTCTGGTTGATGAATGCCAGGAAGCTCCAGTTGCCAGGACACAATCAGATGCTCTGAATGAAGTGGCATAAGGAAGCTCTGGTTGATGGGGCACTGGGATACACCATTTGATAGATGCTGGGATGCTCCAGTTGATGGGTGCTGAGATACTCCATCTGATGGGTGCTGGGGTGCTCCAGTTGATGGTTATTGAGGTGCTCCATTTGGTGATTGCTGGAATGGTCAAAGAATCACAGATTGTCAGGGATTTGAAGGGACCTCAAGAGATCTTCTAGTCCAATCCCCCTGCTGGAGCAGGACCACCCAGGCCAGGTCACACAGGAAGGTGTCTAGGTGGGGTTTGAATGTCTCTAGAGGAGAGCCCATGCCTTCTCTGACTAGCCTGTGCCACTCTTCTGTCACCCTCATCCTGACAAAGGCCTGGTTGCTGAGTGCTGGGGTACTCCAGCTGATGGATATAAGATGGTCCATCTAATGAGTGGTGGGATGCTGATGTTGACCTGCTCTTGCTGGGTTTCTTTTGCCACTGCAGCAACTGGGATGCCAGTGCCATCCCCACCTACGAAGAAGCCCTGACCTGCAGACCTGCCCATGCTGCTCCAGCCTACATCCAGCCCCCAGGGAGGAAGGAGGAGCCCACACCACCCCTGTACTGCTACCTGGAGGAAGAGGAGGAGGAGGAGAGGTGGCAGAGCAGCCGCCGACGCAGCTCCTCTGACAGCGCCTTGTTCCGCCCCAGCCCGTCCTGGCTGGAGACCCAGCACCACGAGGAGCCACAGGCAACACCTCCCCCCAGCTATGAAAACATCAGTGTCCGGGGTGTCTGAGAGGGTGATGGCAGGGGGCTGGGACTCTGTGGGTGTTTGCCCAGTCCCTCAGCTTTAAACCAAGCCCCTTCCATCACCAGGGCAAGAGGAGGGTGAATGAGGAGGGAGAAGGCAGAGGGTCCATGTGACTTTCCAGGGGCTGTTGGGATGGTGGGTCCTGTGGGCAATGCTTTTGGAGTAGGTGACATGTTTGAAAGGCTTCATATTTTTAATAAAAACCACTGCTGGTTGCTGATTCTTTGCATTCCCTGCTCTGCCCAACCCTGGGGAGATCCTGCCAGGCCACAGGCTGCCCACTCAAGGCAAGGGACATACAATAAAAACAGCAATGAAGAGCAAGGTAAAACAGAGAATAAAACCAGCCCTGTCCTGCCCTGTTCACTGCTCTGCCTTCTCAACGTCCCTTCTAGTGGGAGGTGTCCCTACCTATGGTAATGGGGCTGCAACTAAATGATCTTTAAGGTCCCTTCCAACCCAAACCATTCTATGATTCTATGATCTCCATCCCTTCCACCTTGCTTTCCCCACACACTGCCATCCCATGCCTTGCTTCATTTGCTTTAGAGATGTTCAGTGGCTCGTGTGTGCATTCAGGGCATCCAAGTGCACTCAGCGTTTCAGGCAGCATCCCATGAAAAGACACTCTGAGCAGCTCAACCCCATCTCCCTGCCCATCACCCATGGGTTTCCAGCCTTGCCCAGAGGAAGGGTTGACTTCACTGGGGGCTGCTGCTCACCCCACTCAAGTAATGGGCTTCCCTGGACCCTCTGTGGGTCTGCAGAGCTGCTGTGGAGCCACAGACAAATAGAATTTATTATTTATAATGTAATATATTATTTTTTTCCTAAGCCAGGTACACACTTTCATGCATGGGCAGGCAACCGAGGCAACAGACCAAAGGCCAATTAAAGTCACTGCTTCTGTTTGTCTGGGTCTGTGGTGGGAAGGGGATACCTTTTCACACCTTCTGCTCCCTCTCAAGCAAACACAGGCACTGTCATCACTCCCTGCAGTGGGACTGACCCTGCTCCATCCTTGTCTTGGCAACCCATTGAGGCAGCTCCATCAGCAGTTCCCCAGCTGGAGAATGCAATGACCATTCCCACCCCACCAGCCTTCAAAGATTATCAGAGGGTTGGAGCACCTCCCTTATGAGGACAGGCTGAAGGAACGGGGGTGTTCAGCCTGGAGAAGAGAAAGCTCAGGGGAGACCTCATAGTAGCTTCTCAATGCCTGAAGGGGGCTACAGAAAGGCTGGGGTAGGACTTTTTAATAGGATACGTGGTGGCAGGACTAGGAATAATGGATGCAAATTGGAATAGGGGAGATTTAGGCTGGAGATATGAAAGAATTTCTTTCCTGTGAGGGTGGTGAGACACTGGAAGAGGTTGCCCAGAGAGGTTGTGGATGCCCCCTCAATCCCTGGAGGTGTTTAAGGCCAGGCTGAACAAGGCACTGAGCAACCTGATGTAGTGGGAGATGTCCCTGCCAATGGCAGAGGGGCTGGAACTAGATGATCTTTAAGGTCCCTTCCAACCCAAACCATTCTATGATTTCCTGCTTTATCCTTTCCGAGGCAGCCCACCGAGGCAGCCCCATCAGCAGTTCCCCATCTGGAGAACACAATGACTATTCCCACCCCATCAGCCTTCAAAAAGACCACCTTTTGCTACTTCAGCCCTTGAAAACGTGCTGTCCTCTGGCATCCCCCACATTTTGAGGCTCTGTCATCTCCAATTCATGGGGCAAACCCAACTGCAACCCTTAGGGTCGGGGGAAAAAAACCACATTGGGACCAGAAACTCTCTGTCTCCATCCCAGGCGTGGAGTGTGGGACCGTGCCTGGAGGGAAGGTTACCTGGACACGTGTCGGGGCGGGTTCACTGGAGTGTGAACGGTGGGTCAGTGTTTGCATTCATTACAAACCCGTTAAAAACTGGCTGGCTCAGCCCTGGGCTGGACCCAGGCTCGACGTGCAGCTGATCCTCAGCCCCTTGGCAGCCTCCGGAGAAAGAAACCACTCCTCGCCTTCCCCCTCAGGAGCTGGGTGTGCTCACCCGGTGGCTGCTGCAGCTTCTCCCCGCCTCTCCCGGTATCTCCCCTCCTCGCATCCCATGGCCGAAGAGAAGACCTTTCGCTATGGGTTCATCATGCTGGGTCTCTTCCTGGTGATGACGGGGATGTTCATCATGAGCGTGGAAAAACCCCACATCTACATCACCTTCTGCGCCCTGGGCGTCCTGCTCATAGCCATGGGCATCGTCTGGAGCATGTGCCAGTGCTACCCCAAGGTAGGGGCTGTCCTGGGACATGGTGGGGAGGGCTCAAGGTGGGTTTGAGAGGGCTTTGCTTGCTGTGGTCTCGGTTAGGCTTTGGGCTGTGCCTCAGCTTCCCAACCACGGGGGGGTTGGATAGTGGCAGATCCCAGGGGAAAGCTGTCTGGGGAGATGTAGAGGGAAAAGTTTTGGTTTGGGAGGTTTGTGCCCTGCTACACCTCCACACTGATGCCTGTAGGATGTGGCTCTGGGTCCTCCACCCCCCTGAATCTCCCTGAGCTTTCAGAGTAATCCCAAGGAAATCAGCTTGTTTTCATCTGTCTTGTGGAATCTCCCCTCTATAACTAGCACCTTCCCCTCACTTGTGGAAGATGGGGGGTTCTGGGCTCCCAGGACATCAGAGAAGGGTTTATGGTGGCCATGGAGGTCCAGAGGAGAACAGTTCCCCCCTCACCTGCTGGTCTCCTTGGCAGAGGGCACTGTGGGCACGGCAGGGCAGACACATGTCCCTGCTCTGGGAAATGGAGCTGGTAGAAAAGGCTTTTATTTCCAAGGAGACAGTGACTGTGGCACTGGTCTTGGAGGTGCAGGATGGCCCAGGGACACCTGGGTTGCACCCCAAAATGTGGGACAGTGCATGGGACCTGAGGACCAGCTGGGATGTGAGTCCTTTAGGACCTGGATGAAGCTGATCCCAGCTCCCCACAAAGCTGAGCTTAGCCCTGGTGGGGAAGGAGATGTGGCTTTGTCACCGTGCTCAGGGCTCAAGGACAGGGCACCATCAGAGTTTTCCTAGGCCACAAACCTCTTCCATGAGCCCTGGAGCCTCCCTGGGCTCAGGGACAGGTATGACCTTCTCTGGGACGAGGTGCTGAGAGTGGGGCACTGCAGGGTCCATCCAGTCCCTTATTGATTTCCTCTCAAAAAAACCCATTTCCAAGCAAGACATCCAGAAGGGAAAAGACCAAAAACCCATCTGAAGGGACATTCTGTCCTTTTTACAGCCACCTTGTGATGCCCAGTGCAGCCCCCACCCACAACTCTTCCCACTTCAGGCTCTGTGTTTCTTTGCCCCCCCAGATCACATTTGTCCCTGTAGACCCCGAGGCTGAGAGGTTCCTGGACCACAAACACATTGTGCTGCCAGGGAGGGACACCTGGTAGGTCCATTTTCCTTTTGGGTGGGTGTTTTCATCTGTACACAGGGTTAACAGTGTGCCCCTGTCCAAGGGGCACTGTCCAAGCATGGTGTGTGGGAGGTTGCTCATAGAGGTTGTGGATACCCCCTCCCTGTAGGAGTTTAAGGCCAGGCTGGACAAGGCACTGAGCAGCCTGATCTAGCGGGAGGTGTCCCTGCCTATGGCAGGGGAGTTGGAACTTGATCTTTAAGGTCCCTTCCAACCCAAACTATTCTATGATTCTATCTCCTGGCTTTGAAGGGCTCTAGGTCTTTCTCAGCACCCTGTCCTTCTCCTCCTGCAGCTTGGTTGTACCTAGTCTCAGCCAAGAGGCCACCAACACCTATGAGAAGAGCCTGCCATCCTATGAGCAGGTCCAGAGGCAAGCAGTGGGCTTAGACCTCCACCCCCCCACCACCCAGCCCAGACCACGCAGCTGCTCCCAGCTGGCTGTGCAGGCCAAAGCAGAGGTCCACCAGGAGCTGGGGGGTGCTGGAGACCCCCCTCAAGAGCTGTCACCTCAACTGGAAACAGGGGCAAGCAGCAGGTACGTGATGCCCATGGGATTGGGGTGAAACCAGGAGGGGTCAGACCACTGAGTGAGGGGAGGGAGAGGAGTTGGAGCCCAGATGGTGTCTCAGCCCATGATTTACCAGGATGACATGAGGAAGAAGCTGGGATTGTGGTTTTTGTTTTGCTTTCGTTCCATTTTGTAAACAAGAACCATGTCCCTCAGCAGCAGAAGTGCCAAGTTCCTTGTCAGACTTTGGCACAAGTGAGGTGCTCAGTTCATGTCCCTCCAACCAGAAGCTAAGAATGATGCTGGTGCCTTGGTCCAGGAGGTCCCAAAAGCACTTTGCAGGTGATGGGGATCACTCTGAAGCTTTGGGGAGCAGGATTTGGGCATCCCCTTTGTCTACACACAGCTAGGACAGGGTGCTCTGCTCTCCTCTCCAGGATGCAAGCACAGCATCCCTGGGCAGCTGCTTCTTCCACCCATGGGCAGCAGGGAGGCTGTCCCCAAAAAAGCAGTCATGATGGGCTGAGATAGAGCCCTCCAGGGTGTCCCAGCCACCCAGCAAGAGGACTGGTGACACTGGCTGAGCAATGCTGAGCCCAGCAGACGCCAGATCCAGGACAATCTCCATCCCAGCTGTGTTTGTGCTACCTGCTGCCCCTAAGTCCTCTTTATTTCCACAGCCCTCCCTGGCCAGCCCCAGGGGACGCACCTCTGGCATCTCTCCTGGAGGACATGGGCACACCATCACTGGAGGGGTCTGTGCCCAGTAGCCCTGTGCCATGGGACAGGCCCCCACCATCCACCACTCACTCTGTCTGCATCCCAACTGGCTCCCTGGCAGGAGGAGAGCACACCAGTGTTCCCAGTAAAGGCACCAGGGAGGAGGATGACCTCTACTATGGCCTCCAAGAGGGGACAGATGCTTTCCATGAGGATGGAGACTGCCTTTTTGAGCCTGAAAACTGATTTTTCGTGAGAGGACAGCCACTTGGCATGGACCCATCTTGTGGAGGGCACACAGACATCACAGCTGGGAAGAAAGGGGTTGAAGCTACCCCTGAAATCACAGCTTGGTTGCACAGCCATCCTTGAACCCACCCTGGAGACATTCAAGGCCAGGCTTGATGGGGCTCTGAGCAACCTGATGCAGTGCAGGATGTCCCTGCTCACTGCAGGAGGGTTGGACTAGATGGCCTTTGAATGTTCCTTCCAACTCTTTGATGATTCTATGACTTGGCTGAGCTGAAACCCTGGTGATGATGACTGTGGCTTCCCAAAACCTGCTGGAGGTGGTGGCTTTGGGCAACATTTCTCCTCCCTGCAGGTGGCTTTGTGTGCCAGCACCTGCCATTCCCCAAATTCCCTCTGAATAATAAGTGTTTTGTTTCAAGCCACACCAGCAGAGCTGAGCCTGGTTTGTCACCCCCACAAGGACAAGGTAGAGGTTTCCCACAGCCCGTGTCCAGCACGGGGACCTGGGAGATGAGATCTCCACCAGCTCTACATCAAAGCACCACCTGGTCTAACATCACCGGGGTGCTGAGAGTCCCTTGCTCCATTTTTGGGAAAGTTGAGCTGGATGCTTGAAGTTTGGGAGCACACATTTGCTACCAGAGGGGCTCTTCAACAAAATTATAACCCAAAAGTACTCTGTGTCTTCTGGCACCTGAGGGTGATGAAACATGGCAGCTCCCAGTGCTCTTCTGCCACCCAGGCAGTGCTTTGCTGGTGCAATCCAGCAAGAAAAGGTCCAGCCTGGGGTCTTTGTGCCCCAAGAACACCCCTCCTGGCATTGCCACACCCTTTGCTGACCTTCCTATCACAGCAGCAGCGAGGGGACAAGGACAAGTGGGACACAGGTGCTCGGGGTGTTTATATTTATATTATGGCCACGGGTTTTGGTGTTGGCTAAATATTATGGGCAGGATTGTGAGCAGCCACCCACAGGGAGGGGTTTCCCAGTTGGTTATGTTTGCTTGGCTCCTCTGGTGGCTTTGGGGACACCATTTGGATGGAGTCACCCCTCACAGGGTTTTGGAAGATGCCCAGGGCAGAATGTGGCTGTGTGTCCCTGCTCCATATTAGTCTTTTAAAGAACCAAAAGCTTTTTCCCATTGCAGGACTTGTGACTCACAACCACTTTTGGCAGAAAAAACTTCATTTTCCCAAAACATTTTCCTCAGGCAGGGACCAAGGAGAGGGCTGAGATGGTGGGGTTGGGGCTTTCTCCACCATACACAAACCCTTTATGCAGGTGGATTTGGGGCCTCGTGTCCCTCTCCAGGTAAAAGGCTTGTCAGAGCTGGGTTGATGGTTGGACTCCATGATCTGGAAGGTCCCTTCCAACCTGGGTGATGAGGTGTTTAAGGCCAGGCTGGATGAGGCACTGGGCAACCTGATCTAGTGGGAGGTGTCCCTGCCCATGGCAGGGGAATTGAAACTAGATGATCTTTAAGGTCCCTTCCAAACCAAACCATTTTATGATCCCTCTGTGGAGCATCCTCACTGTGCCCACAGGTGGGAGGAAGGACCCCAGGCCACCGAGTCTGCAGGGGCCAAAGGGAGCTCCTCATCTTTCCCCCCCACCCCCTTCCAGCGCCATTGGAGGTTAAACATTGTGAGAAACAGGACATTCCTGCATGAAATTAAGCACTTGGTGGAGGCCAATTGCTCTGGGGGCATGTCCCGCTCGTATCTGTGTCCCCCCCCTCCCTTCCTGCGGGAATCTTGTGGCTGTGGGACATACTGGACACGGGTGGGACTGGGACTGGGACAGAGGGGGGTGGTCCACGCAGGAAGAGAGGGGGAAAAAAGCCAGGGGATGGGTGGGGGATGGATGGATGGATGGATGGATGGATGGATGGATGGATAGATGGATGGATGGAGAAATGGATAGTGGGAGGGAGAGAGGGTTTTTTAAATGGATGAAGGAAGAACTGCACGTATTCAGTTCTACTTTGATGGAGGGAGAGAGGGAGGGAGAGAGGGAGTGAAGGAGGGATGGACTGATAAATGGATGGAGGAATGCATAGATGGATAGAGGGAAGGAGGGAGAGAGGGAGGGAAAGATGGGTGGATGGATGGATGGATGGATGGATGGATGGATGGAGGAATGGATAGATAGATAAACAATGGATAAATGGATGGCCGGATGTGATGTGTCACTACCTGGGGATGAGGACATGTAGAGAAAGCAACACCAGCGCACCAGTGGTGTAGTGGTATCATGCAAGATTCCCATTCTTGCGACCCGGGTTCGATTCCCGGCTGGTGCAGCTCCAGTTCTCTAGCCCTTAAACATGCAAACATCCCCATAAAAAATGGGGTGTTAACGGACTTCTTAAAAAACTCCTTTTTAGGGATACACTGCTGAAGGCAGGCGGCTCGGCATCACCCTTCACTCTGCCAGCACTACCCTAGGGATGGAGGGGGGAGAGGGATTTGAGCATCCCCTTTTCTCCTTGTTGGGGTCTTTTCTTCGTCTTTTTTGTCTCCCTCCTTCCTTCTCTCTTCCCAAACAGGTCTCTCCTCCTCCACAAGGACACAGCTCCTGTGTGTGCCAGAATGAGAAAGGGATGTTTTCTCTTCAAGGTGTAAGATTTTGGCTCTTCCTCATCCTGATCTAGTGCAGGATGTCCCTGTCACTGCATGGGGTTGGACTAGGTGGCCTTTGAAGGTCCCTTCCAACTCTATGATTCTATGATCCGCATCAACCATATACATCCATGGAGAACGCACACATCCATATCAACCACAGCAGCTCCTCGGAGCTTCTAAAAAGACAGTAATGGATAAATAAATTTTAAAAAAATTAAAAATAACCCGTTTGTCTCAAAAGCAGGGAGCAGGGAAGGGCTTTGCCGTTGGTCACCTGGAACATTAGGGCATCCCAGCCGTGTGTGGGGTGGGAGGGGAGTGGGAGCTCTGGGAAACCACCCCCAGCATCCCGGGAAAATGCTATTTGTGCTATTTTTTTTTTTTTTTTAACTAAAAGGGATTAGAGGATTTCACGGGAATTCAGCCCCGGAGCCAGACGGGGAGAAGCACCATGAAGCTTCCAGCCCCTCTCGCCGGGAATGCTCCGGGAAAAGCGAGGTGCTTCTTGGGGTGGGGGGTTCGGAGCTGGTGGGAGCGGGGGCTGAGAGGGGGGGGAACCCTGCCCGCTCCCCGTTAATAGTTAACGCGCCGGGTGGGACGATGGGGCCGGCGGCGGTGGCGTGATCCCCCCCTCCCCCGCAACCACCGCGACCGCCCCGCACCAAAGCTCGGCCCCGAGGGAGCGATCCAGCTCCTCCGCGGGTGCGCAGCGGCTCGTCAGCTCCTCGAGTGCACTCCAGCTTCTCCTTGGTGCTCTTCGGCTCCTCCCCGGGTGCGCTTCAGCTCCCGCGGGGCTCACAGCGGCTCTTCAGCTTCATCTTGGTGCTCTCCCGTTCCCCCGCGGGTGCGCAGAGGCTTTTCAGTTCCACGAGTGCTCTTCGGCTTTGGGAACTGAAGCGCACCCGCGGGGCTCACAGCGGCTCTTCGACTCCGCGGGTGCTCAGCAGCTTCTCCCGCGGGGCGCGCAGCAGCTCCTCAGCTCTATAGTGTTCTTCCGCGGGTGCTCTCCATCTACTCCTTGGTGCTTTCCATCTCCTCCGCGGGTGCGCAGAGGCTTTTCAGGTCCACGAGTGTTCTTCGGCTCTTCCGTGGGTGAGCTTCGGCTCCTCCGCGGGGCTCACAGTGGCTCTTGAGCTCCGCGGGTCCTTTTCAGCTTCTGCTTGGTGCGTTCAGCTCCTCCGCGGATGCGCAGCGGCTCCTCAGCTCCACGAGTGTTCCCCAGCTTTTCCGCGGGTACTCTCCAGCTTCTCTTTGGTGCTCTCCATCTTCTCCTTGGTGTGCTTCAGGTCCTCCGCGGGCGCGCAGCGGCTCTTCAGCTCCACGAGTGCTTCCCAACTCTTCTGAGGGTGCTCTCCAGCTCCTCCGCGAGTGCGCAGAGGCTCTTCATCTCCACGAGTGCACTTCAGCTCCTCCGCGGGTGAGCTCCAGCTCCCGCGGGGCTCACAGTGGCTCTTGGGCTTCGTAGGTCCGCTTCAGCTTCTCCTTGGTGAGCTTCAGGTCCTCCGCGGGTGCTCAGCGGCTTTTCAGCTCCACGAGTGCTCTTCAGCTCTTCCGCGGGTGCGCTCCATCTCCTTCGGGGCTCACAGAGGCTCCGCGAGTGCGCAGCGGCTCCTCCGCGGTGCGGGCAGCTCCGTGCAGAGGGTGAAGGGGGGTTGTCTGTCCGCCCTTCAGCATCTCCACGGTCGCCTTCAGGGGTCCCGACCCGCCATGTCCCCGCGGGGGCTGGCGCTGCTGCTGGCGCTGGTGGCGGCGGAGTCGGTGCTGGCCCTGGGCACCACCGAGGAGGAGGAGGCGGCCGCTGTCGGGGTCGCGCCGTCGGCACCCGCCGCCTTCCACCGCGCAGCCAAGGTGAGGAGCGTGGGGATTCAGGGTGGGATGGGGGTGAGGAGGCTTCCACTCGTGTCTGCGTGTCCCCAGCCTCGGGGCTGTGTCCCCCGCAGGAGTCGTGGCGGCTGCCCGGGCGCTACCTGGTGATGTTGCGGGAGGGGAGCGGGCAGGTCCGGGTGCGGGGCACGGCGCGGAGGCTGCGGGTCCGGGCGGCACGAAGGGGCTACGAGATGAAGCTGCTGCACGTCTTCCACCTCCTGCCCGCCTTCCTGGTGAAGATGAGCAGCGATGTCCTGGACATGGTGAGGATCCAAGGCTGTGGGTGGCTGTGGTGGGTGCTAGCCACAGGGGGAGCAGGGCTTTGCCACCAAAGAGCTGGAAGGTCCAACCTCCTGCAGTGACAGGGACATCCTGCACTAGATCAGGCTGCTCAGAGCCTCAGCAAGCCTGGTCTTGATGGGGCCTCCACCACCTTTCTGGGCAACCTGTTCCAGTGTCTCACCACCCTCATGCAGAAGAACTTCTTCCTGATGTCTCATCTAACCCTACCCTGCTCTAGTGTAAAACCATTGCCCCTCATCCTATCTCTCCATGTCCTGACAAACAGCCTCTCCCCAACTCTTTTGGAGGTAGATCCTTCAGGCAGAGGTGCCATGTTGGGCTCCATGTCTCCCTCCCACAGGCACTGAAACTGCCACATGTGGAGTACATTGAGGAGGACGCCTATGTCTTTGCCCAGAGCATCCCTTGGAACCTGGGCAGGATTGTGTCACCACATCACAACCTGGGCATGTACAACCCTCCCAGTAAGTACTGGGATGACCTGGAAGCGTCAGTGAGACTATCCCCTCCCTTCATCATGGAGAGATCATGCACCCTGTGATGCTGTGGATGTAGAGCTGCATTGTGGGAGCATCTCAGGTGGCCTGGGCTGGCCGTGGTGGTGTTTGCTTTTCCCCCACCATGGCCATGTCCCTGGTAGATAAAGGTGACCTGGTGGAGATCTACCTGCTGGACACCAGCGTGCAGAGCACCCACAGGGAGATCGAGGGCAGGGTATCCACCACTGACTTTGACAGTGTCCCCGAGGAGGATGGCACCCGCTTCCACAGACAGGTGAGCCCTGGAGATGCCACACTCTGTGGTGAGACCATCATCCCCCCTGTGCCCATCAAGCCCTGTCCAGGCTCGTGGAGCTTCCTGAGACAAAAGGATCGCATGGCTGGTGGCAGAATTTTGGGTGGGATGTGCAGCAGTGGGAACTGTGGTCGTGGGAGGTGTTTGGACCCTCAATGAGGCTGTGGGTGAGTGGGGCTGGGCTCCTTTCTGAGGACAGAAGCCACAGTGGGGCATGAGTAGGTATCAGAGTGAGGGAAGAGGAGGTTCACCATGAACCCAGAGCAGGGACAGCTGTCTGTGTCCTGTGGTGGGTGCTCATGGATGCTTTGCATGGCTTGCCTTGATGGTTTGCCACCATAGATTTGGAAGGGACCTTCAGATGTCATCTAATGCAGTCCCCTGCAGTAAGCAGGGATATCCTGCACTAGGTCAGGTTGCTCAGAGCCTCATCAACCTGGCCTTGAATGTATCCAGGGATGGGTTGAATGTCTCCAGAGATGTGGACTCCACCACCTCTCTGGGCAGCCTGTTTGGGAGCCCACCACAAGATGTCCCCCCACTCCTTCCTGCCCCGGGGTGGTTTTGTTTTCCTCACTCCCCCATCCCAAAATATTTTTCAGGATTTAAGCACAAGGGGTGGGATGGGTGAGACAGGGGTTTTTTGGGTGTTGCAAACCCTCTTGGATGCGTGTAAAACAATGTTGTCCATAGCAGGCCAACAAGTGTGACAGCCACGGCACCCACATGGCCGGGGTGCTGAGTGGCCGTGATGCTGGCGTGGCCACTGGTGTCAGCATCCACAGCCTCCGTGTGCTCAACTGCCAGGGCAAGGGCACCATCAGCCAGACCCTCATGGGTGAGTCAGGGATGCCTGGACCCCCCCAAGCCTTTCCCCCCCTCCCTCGATGGTTTCCTCTCCCTTCTTCTTGTCCCTAACAGGGCTGGAGTTTGTGGTGACCTCTCTGGATGGCCAGCCCCGAGTGCCACCCGTGGTGCTGCTGCCCTTGGCTGGTGCCTACAGCCGAGTGCTCAATGCTGGCTGCCACAACATGGCACAGATGGGGATAGTCATGGTCACTGCTGCTGGCAACTACAAGGATGATGCCTGCCTGTACTCACCAGCATCGGAGCCAGAGGTATGTCTGGAGGGGTTCCCTGAAGAGTGGGGACACATGGGGACACACCAAAACCTCCCCAAGTGAGTTGTGTATCCCATCCCGCCCATGTCCCCCTCACTGCCAGGTGATCACGGTGGGTGCCACCAACAGCCAGGACCAGCCTGCCTCCATTGGCACCTTGGGCACCAACTTTGGCCGCTGTGTGGACCTCTTTGCCCCCGGAGATGACATCATTGGGGCTTCCAGTGACTGCAGCACCTGCTTCACCGCCCGCAGTGGGACCTCACAGGCAGCTGCACACGTGGCTGGTGAGCTGGGGTTCAGGGGGTGGGCAGGGCTGGACCTTCACTTGATGGTCCTTGGACATGTGTGTCCTTGTGGGTAGAGGGCATCAAAGCTGCTTGCACTGGGGATATCTTGGGTGGTTTGAGATTAGACACTAGGAAGAAGTTCTTCACCATGAGATTGGTGAGATACTGGCCCAAGTTGCCCAGAGAGGTGGTGGAGAACCCATCCCTAGAAACATCTAAGGCCAGGCTTGGTGAGGTTCTGAGCAACCTGATCTAGTGCAGGATGTCCCTGCTCACTGCAGGAGGTTGGACTAGATGGCCTTCGAAGGACCCTTCCAACCCAGCTAGTTCTATGATTCTATCTTCTGGCTCATCTGGGTGCTGCAGCCCATGCAGAGTTCCTGCATCCCATGCACACAATGGGCTGCAATGATCCCTCCTGTGTCTCTCTGGAGCTGTCTTGCTCAGAAGAGTTCTCCTGGTTCTCCCCGTGCCCCCTGTGGCTGTGGACAGGCATTGCAGCCATGCTGCTCAGCGCCGAGCCCCAGCTGAGCCTGGCCCAGCTCCGCCAGCGCCTCCTGCACTTCGCCGTCAAGAACGTCATGGACCCGGCGTGGTTCCCTGAGGAGCAACGCCTCCAGACACCCAACTGCGTGGCCAGGCTGCCCGCACACCTGGGAGCAGGTAAAGATCTTGCCTGTCCTTCTTGGGTGAAGATGTGCATGGGTGAAGGCACAGAGTGTTGGCATCTTCCACCTCAAAGCCATGCTGGGGATGGTGGAGCCCAAGCACAGTTGCATGTAGAAGATGGGCAGACCTTCCAGATTCATGAGTATCCTCCAAAGCTGTGTTTCCAGGTTTGATTTTTACAAGGGTGTGCAGTGACAGGACATGGGGTGATGGCTTCAAACTGGAAGAGGGGAGATTTAGATTAATATCAGGAAGAAATTATTCTTGGTCTTGGTGCTGGGAAGGTCTCCTGTGTTTGACTGATTCATTTTGTGGTCACTGTAGGGGACTGAGGGGGAATTTGGAGGTGCTTTATAAAGGAGCAGGTTTGGATCTTAAGTGGAGAGATGGTGGATGTGGGTACAGCAGTGAGGAGAGGCTGTAGAAGCAGTGCTTGAGAGATGTTTCATGTTCCAATCTATGTTGATGGAAAACTCTTAATCCCACCTCATAAAACCAAAAGCAAACTGATGACAGGACCAGAGGGGATGGGCACAAACCTGAACGTATGAAGCTCCATCAAAACATAATGAGAAAATTCTTTGAGAGTGATGGAGGACTGGCCAGAGAGGTGGTGGAGTCTCCATCTCTGGAGACATTCCAAACCCACCTGGATGCATTCCTGTGCTGTGGATGACTCTGCTATGGCAAGAGGGTTGGATGGATGATCTCCAGAGGTCCCATCCAAGCCTTGTCATTGTTTCTGTGACTCAGAGGAACAGCTGTACTGTCGCTCGGTATGGTCAGAGCCCTCAGGTCCCACCCATCACGCCACGGTGGTGGCTCGCTGTGCTGCCAACGAGGAGATGCTTGGCTGCTCTAGCTTCTCCTACAGCGGCAGGAGGCTGGGGGAGCACATGGAGGTGAGCAGAGCCAGGAGCCCAGACACAAGTCCTGTCCCTGGGGTGTCCCTGAGTACCCCCTGGTGACACTGTGATTTCTGGTTGCAGGACAAGGATGGGCAGAAGCAGTGTGTGGCCCACAACGCCTTTGGGGGACAGGGTGTCTACGCCATTGCCAGGTGCTGCACGTGGCCCAGGGACCAGTGTTGGATCAATGGTGGCTCCTCCATGGCTTTGGGGTCCAGCTGTCCCCCACGGGACCACGTGCTGACTGGTAATGTCCAATGTGGTGGGTTACAGGGATTGAGCCAAGGGGCTGATGGCCCACAGTGTTTGTTCCTGAAAAACCTGGGGGGTAAAAGGATGGATGTGAGCAAGTGTGACAGCAAAAGGTGACAGGGAAGGGCTGGAGCCCCTATGCTTTGAGGGCAGGCTGAGAGTTGGGGTTCAAAGTCAGGCTGGATAGGGCTTTGAGCCTGGTCTATCCTGCCCTGGACAGGGGGTTGGATGATCTTTGAGGTCCCTTCCAACCCAAATCATTCCATGATTCAATGACACTTGAATGCAAATTGAAAGAGGGGAGATTTAGGGTGGAGATAAGAAAGAAGTTCTTTACTGTGAGGGTGGAGAGACACTGGAACAGGTTGCCCAGAGAGGTTGTGGATGCCCCCTCTCTGGAGATGTTTAAGGCCAGGCTGGATGAGGCACTGAGCAACCTTGGCTAGTGGGAGGTGTCCCTGCCCATGGCAGGGGGTTTGGAACTAGATGATCTTGAAGGTCCCTTCAACCCAAATCATCCTATGGTTCTATGACACGTGCTGCTTGCATGAAGGTGAGGAAGGCTCAGGGCTCAATGCATATGTGTACATCAGAATGCTGCCGTGATCACCCCACACTGACAGCCTCTCTCTCCTTGTCAGGCTGCAGCTTCCACTCCCCATCTGTGGCACTGGGTGACAGTGGCAGACCTGTCACAGGGCTGGGGAGCTGGCCCAGCCACTGTGCTGGCAGGATGGAGGTGACAGCACATGCCCTGTGCTGTCCTGCTGCCGGCCTGGAGTGCAGGGTGAAGGAGAACACGCCCTCAGGCTCTGTGGAGAAGGTAGGGATGGTGAAGGCTCCTCTGCTGTGGTGGTGTCCTCATCTCTCCTAGTGCCACCCTGACAGGGTTGGCTTTGGCATCTATACCCCATTCATCTTCACCGGTGTCCCCTGCTGGGGTCCAGCATGACACTGGCCCCATCACCCTGAGCCCCACTGTGGCACCACTGTGGACAGGCAGATGGATGTCCCTTTGCTGTCTTATAGACAGTGACTTCTTCTCCTTCATTAGGTGATGGTGTCCTGTGATGAAGGCTGGATGCTGACAGGCTGTAACGCCCACTCCCAGAACTCCAGCACCATGGGAGCCTATGCTGTGGATGACATCTGTGTGGCAGCCAATGTCCCCAGCAGCAGCACGGCCATGGCCATTGCCATTTGCTGCCGGAGTCGGCAGTAGGGACAGGCTGAGCTGGAGACACCCGGTCCAGCAGGGATGGACACCTCCTTGGACCACCTTTATCTCCATCTTGGTAGCCTCCTGGGGCTGAGCTGCTGCTCCCAGCACACCCAGACATGTTGGCTCTGATATCTCCACCCTTGGACTAATAATGAGGTAGATGGTGATGATGAGGAGGTACATGATGATGAGGTAGATGGTGATGAGGAGGTAGAAGCTCATCATCTTTCCCCATGCAGTGGGACCAAGGCTCTGCAAGTCTTCCAAGCAGTGTCCTGTCACTGGAATCACCTCAGATCCCTTTCCCATCAGGTCTTTCCAGCAATACCCTGACTGTACAAGCCATCTCAAGGCTCTTTGTGCTGTCACACAGCACAGGTCAAAATCACCTTTTTTTTTTAAAACAAACCCCTTTTCTTTCCTGGTTAGTTGCTCAGTAGAAGTCAGCTCGTGTCACTTAGCGCCAGTGTGGTCATCTTTTGGAGTTTTATCATTGCCTACTCGTGAACCCAGGAGACTTCTTTCTTGTTATTAAGTGCAAGGGCTGTAGTTTGAACAGCCTGCTTGTTTAATTAGATTTTAATTTGCATTGCTACAGTCAGCTACTGCTTCCTAAGGGTGTTTTTTATGGTTAAAATTTAGTGATCTGCCAGTGGTAGGTGTTGGTTTAATTTTCTCTTTCACCTCTTCCCAAATAACATAGAACTGACTGCAATTCCTTAAAAAAAAAAAAAGGGGAAGAAAAAGCAGAAAAAGCTTTCATGGTATCTTAGTTTTTTCATTTGTACCTCAAATATTTATTTGGAATTTTATAAATATTTTGTAAATGCCTTTTTAAAATAAAATTCATAGACCAGCTGCTCAGTAGATGCCACCCATGGTCTGCCTTCATATATATTGGGGAACCAGTCTGGAAGGGATGTTGCTCCCACAAAATGATCTCTGCCTCATTAGTAAGCCATCCACAAAGACACCACCATGGGCTCTGACCCCTGTCCTGGGGTACAAGGTGGCCCTGGATGACCACTGGCATCCTCAGAGGCCACTGTAGGCACCATCTCCTTGCCCACAGACATGGGCAAGTTATGGGGAAAAAAAAAAGTCATTCAGTCTTGGAGGACGTGCCCTTGAGTTTTTTGTTGCTGTTGATCTTGACCTTAGGCTTCACTTGATAAGCTGAAGCCCCAGCTGAAGCCAAGATGCTCAAAAGAGAGACACAACAGCAGAGAAAGGCTACCACCAGCCACCAAAGCTGATTCTCAAGGTTTTTTGGGGTGATTATTCAGCTTCTTGGCACTTCAAGAGATTATTTCTATGGTGCTGTGGGCAGATGAAAACGGAAAGCTTGGTAACACAAGCACCAGGTTAACTCCTCAAACTTGGGGTGTTTTCTAATGTTTTCCCCATCAAAAAGCCACTTAGTGATGTGTTAGTCCAGTCTTAATTGTCAAGAGAAAACAGAAGTGGTGTGGGAAACACTGCTTTGAAAGTTTTAAACTATTTTTGTCTTGTTACCTAAAGATGGCAGAAGCCCTACCCTAATCTAAGCATGTAATTAGGTACCATGTATATAATTACAGCCCTTCATTTCAATCAACTATAGCCTGAATTGTGCATAAAGAAGTGGGGAGGGGAGAAAAAGGGACTTAAGTCTGAGAGTTCAGACTCTTCAGCAAGTTTGCAAGGCTGTAACTTCTCAAAATAATAGGATCATAGAGTTGTAAGGGACCTTCAAAGGACATCTAGTCCAACCTCCTGCAGTGAGCAGGGACATCCTGCACTAGATCAGGTGGCTCAGAGCCTCAGCAAGCCTGGTCTTGGATGTCTCCAGGGATGGGGTCTCCACCACCTCTCTGGGCAACCTGTGCCAGTACCTCACCACCCTCATGGTAAAGAACTTCCTCCTCTCATCTAAACCTAAATAATCCCTTAGATGTTTCATCTTTGCTGACTTCCCTGCAAGATCCTGGTGCCTGCTCATCCATCCACCGGCTCCCAGCAGAAGGGGTGAGCCTGTTCCACACATAATAGGTCAGACACAGCTTTCAGGGCTCAGCTGAAGCACACATAACCCTGGTGGAAGGAAAAGATAACACAGGATTAGACCCCTTAGTGTCTTGCAGGCAGAAAAGCTGCTCTCAGTGAGGAAAAAGCAGTGGGGATGAGCAGAACACTGGCAGTGTGGCACTCATAGAAAAGGCAGTGCTAATTCAAGGCCAGGTCTCACTACCTGACATGCAAAAGCTGGTCTGATACATGACTTCGTTCTGCTAAGAGGATCAGGAGAAGAAAAGGTTCAGAGATAAACATCTGAGAGGGCACCAGAAGGTACCACAGCATAGGATCTACAGTGGTGCAGCTACAGGGGCCATTCAGCTGCTTTGATTTACTCTGGCCAGGAGCCAAAGTGGCAACTGGGACAACCCCCTGGAGCTTATCAACATGCTTAAACAAATTTCAAGATAAAAGGATCAACAAGACAACAGCACAGTCTAAAGATTACACTAGTTTTTCTGTGAAAGGAATAATCTTTATTCCATTGACCAGGAATCCCAAGACTGCCTATTTTTTTCTGGTGCCAAGTGTCTACAGATTCATGGGACATTATCTCCCCCAGATGCTCACAGGCAGGATGCAGCTGCTCCTCACCGAAACATTTTTGTAAGCTGTATAAAAACATTTTTCATCCAAAAAAGATTGGCAGTAAAAATTACAACATAGAAATGCATCACCATTTACACAAAAACTAGTTTTGTCGAACTCTTATTCCCCCCCCCCCCCCCCACAAAAAAAAAAAAAAAAAGGAAGAAAG
>VZTY01016785.1:163783-213438 GCA_013400935.1 Turnix velox | reverse complement strand
AAAAACAAAACCAAACTTCAGCAGGTTCAAATGACAGCAGCTGGAAAACCAAAAGAAAAAAAATAAAAATAATGATTGACCAAGTATCATCTTGTTGCAAATCAGAACCATTGACTTTATACAGGCATGAGCAGAACCATGAAAAAGTTTGTATTGGTTTCAAGTATACAGAGGGGTGGATGAGCCATCTGGATGCAACTCTCTGATCAAAGCTTCTTCTCTGGGGTAATCAAGGATGTTGTTTCCATAGGAAATATCAGGAACCTGAAGTGACAAGTGATGCCAACCCATCAGAATGTTTCCAGCATCTTCCATCACCATCATTGCCGTGCACTGACTTACTGACTTCTTGTGAGGGTTCAGGACCCATACCCGAAGTGTTAGGGATGGGGAAGGAAGAAGTGGGGGAGGGCTAATCCATAAGAAATGCTTTTTATTCCAAATTAATTTAAAACATCACATTTTAAATGTCCCAGCACATTATCAGAAACATTTATAAAATACAACTCCACCACGTGTTTGCGAAGGTGTCATCTGGGAAAGGAAAGTGAGAGATTTCACCACAAAACCACCCTTTTAACTTCTCCACATGAGCAAATTTAGGATGATGGCTCTTGTAACTCACAAGAAGTTCTAAAGCTGTAGAGCTGGAATCAGGCCTGGTGTTTACTTTCGACAGTGAAATGACTGGTTAATTCCAATTAGTGCACAAGAGTGAAAAGCAGTGTCTGCTGCTGCTCAGTTTGGCAACAGGATGTAAAAAGAAAGAAAAAAAACCCCAAAGCAAAAAAAAAGAGGCACTTTTTGGCCGGTTGTGCCTTTGACTTGGCAAATTTATCCATTGGGGATGTACCCAGGCACTCCTTAAGATGTCCCCCATTTCTGTGCACATTTGTTTGTATAATTTTTTTTTTTCTTAAAAGTAAGGCAGAATCCATAAATAAAGGCAAAAAGCAGTGCAGAAAATGTGACAAACGCAAAAGTGTACAAAAGAAGAGTTAGTTGGCACAAAGGAAGCTGGGAGCCGGAGCCAGAAATCAATGAGCTGCACTTGACAAGGAAAACAAAATTCTGCTCCAATCATCCCAACTGGTTTCCAGTTGTTTGTGAGGAAATAAAAAAAAAAAAACAAACCCTAACCCAGAGCCATGATATTATTTTAAACATTGCCTGGTCAAGTGAAAATATGAAGCCAAATCATTCTTCCTCCCCCCCCCCCCCCAGAACTGTGTTAGGACTGCTATAAAATCTGCACAACAGCATTTTCAACTCACTTAAGGAGTCCTTCATCATATACAACCAATACCAACTTTCTCAGCAATTTCAAAGCGTGAGCAAGTGATTGCAGATCACATGATTGAGACCAACATCTTATTCAATATGTCTCCAAAGGTTAAAAAAATTTAATGAGTAAAACTGCAACAGAATTCCATCTTAAAGTGCTTTGTCTTTTTTTTTTTCTTTTAAAGTACTCATTAATTTTTTTTTTTCTTAAATTCACTGATGTCCTTGAACACTTGCCTACATAGAGAACAAAGCTTTGCTTTTATTGCCCTTCTCAACTGTCTGATTTTTGGAAGGGTACCAGAAGAGACCCATTCCAGAGCTCCTTGACCAAATAATTCTGTAAGGCATCACTGCCCTCACAGAGCAACCTCATCGATCTTTCATAAAGAACTTTTACAAACTAGCAGGGAGACATATTAAATACAGAAGTCTTTATGTAAACCCATTCTTCAACTAATATTTTACAATGAAATGTAAGTCATCACACATCTTTACAGAAATTTGAATATTCCTATTCAACATTATCAGAAAGATTAAAAATTTGCCCTCCATACGTAAGGGCAAAGTCTGTCTGGTTTGTTATTTTTTTCCCCGTATAAAAACCAAAAGAATTTTGTTTTTGTTTTGCAGCATCACAGAAAAGCAACAGTTTTACATTCACTCATTTAATGTTCACATAAAAATTCAACCACTAGCGTTTGTGTATTAGATAAAAATCTTCTTGACAAACTGTTTTCAGTGTCTGGACTGTCATATGCTACTGCAGGTGAAGCTGCAGTTTTCTAGAGCATTTACTGATCTGAAGCCTTTGTGGCTAAAAAATTGCTTTTTAGGGAAAGAACCTCCTCCAGCTTGGCCTCTGATCCCATAAAGCCACTCCTCTTCCAGACTCTTCCAACAGCATAAGCAACGGGACTCCAGTTTCAGTAGGTACCAGGCTTTAAATGTTTTGAGTTGATCTGGTTTTGTGTTCATAGGTATCCTCTTATGGGTCAACATAGTCAAGGTCACTTTTAGGCTCACCAATCATCATGGGAGACTCTGAGCCCTTTTAATACACACAAGGGATGGGGAGAGAAAGACAGGGCATGTTATTTTTGTAAGGCACATGATTATTGTGTCTACATGCAGTGATGGTTCTGACTGGAACCCCAGAACAAGCTGTCTAACAGAGCAAAGTAATAGAAGATGAACAGCCTCTATTTTATTGTTACCTGCTGCAGATGCCTGTCTCCATTCTCGTTGGCAGGACTGCTTTCTGACCCGTTGCTGCTTCCAGACTGATCCTTCTCATTCAGCAAGGCCGTGGCATAAGCCAGGGTGTCCTGAGTTGGAATTATAAGTCATAATATCATAGAGTGAAAGAGATCTTCAAAGGTCATCTAGTCCAACCCCCCTGCAGTGAGCAGGGACATCCTACACTAAATCAGATTGCTCAGAGCCTTAGCCAGCCTGGCCTTTAATGTCTCAAGGGATGGGGCTTCCACCACCTCTCTGGTCCAGTGTCCGACCATGCTCACAATGAAGAACTTCCTCAAGTATCTAAACCTGCCTTGTTCTAGTTTCAAACCACTGCCCCTTGTTCAGTTGCTCCATGCCCTGGCAAACAGCCCCTCTCCAGCTTTTCTGTAGCCCCTCCAGGTACTGGGAGGCCACTGTGAGGTCACCCCAAACTGAACAGCCTGGAAATAGCCCAAAGAGTGTCAGAAGTCATGATGATACCTTCATTTCATAGTAATTATTATCATTATTTTTTTAATTAAGTTGATTCTGAAACAATATAGCTGCTGTAGAGAGAAAGCTAAGTCACCACAGGTAATTATGAGGTACTGACTAATCTCATCTAAGGGTTATTTTTTTCAGGGACAACCACAGGAGCCGAGTTTCTAAAGAAACAATGGTCTTATGTGCACGAGAACACGTCAAATAGTTGTTGGCAAAATCAAATATCCTAATTGAAAAGCAAAAAAGGAAGTAATACAAGATTAACATCATCTCCCATGACTGTGACAGACCTGTGCTGAAATTGTGCGCTGGAAGGTTTTTGCTGTTGATGTTTCATTGGAGACATTGCTCTGTGGAGCCCAATAATGTTCAGACATCTGCAGAAAAAGCCAAGAAAGTCATAAAGTCACCATATGAACTTTACATGTGGAAAGATTCATTCACTTGTGATGGTAGGGGAGCTAACAAGTCTGGAACAAGCTTCCTGATTCATAGAATGGTTTGGGTTGGAAGGGACCTTCAAGATCATCTAGTGCCAACCCCACTGCCATAGGCAGGGACAATTCCCACTAGACTGGGTTGCTCAGTGCCTTGTCCAGTCTGGTCTTACNCTGGAAGGTTTTTGCTGTTGATGTTTCATTGGAGACATTGCTCTGTGGAGCCCAATAATGTTCAGACATCTGCAGAAAAAGCCAAGAAAGTCATAAAGTCACCATATGAACTTTACATGTGGAAAGATTCATTCACTTGTGATGGTAGGGGAGCTAACAAGTCTGGAACAAGCTTCCTGATTCATAGAATGGTTTGGGTTGGAAGGGACCTTCAAGATCATCTAGTGCCAACCCCACTGCCATAGGCAGGGACAATTCCCACTAGACTGGGTTGCTCAGTGCCTTGTCCAGTCTGGTCTTACACACCTCCAGAGAGGGGGCAATCCTTTGACAAAGTGGAAATCTAGGGCTTGGACAAGTAGACACTTCAGTGCAGCCAGAACAGTCAGAGCCCACTGCTCCTTTCATCTCCCTCTATTAGGTAACTGGACTTGTGTGCAAGTTTCTGGATTCCAGTTGAAAGGTGGTGGACCCAGGGTTTACATGAGCCAGTACAAAGTCAAAATGAGGACAGCAGGACTATCCAGACCTGTCAGTTCAGTGTGTTTTGAGAGAAGAGAGCAACAAGTTGTGCCAGATGCAGTGCAGGCATCCCACTAATTTTGCTTCCAGTATATTCAGTATAGTACTGGTTTATGCATCTGACATCTGCCTGGCAGCAGCTGGCAGGACAGAAAGGCAGCCAGGGGCTGGCATAACATGGTTTGTAAGTGCATTGTCCTGCTTGGCTGCAGGCAAACCTGGCCTGATTCTGCTGAGCTTCAAGTTTCCAAAGTGTCCTTGGGTATTATTCAAAGATCAATCTACATTAACTTGAAAGGGAAGAATAAAAAATACACCATCAGGAGGAAAAAGCTGTATGTTTTGTGCAAAGCTGCAAGGAATTCACTCATCTACATGTTCTCCCGCATCAAACTGTTTTTTTAGAAAAGGGAGATCTTCTAACATGGATGTAGCAGCACTGAAAGCTTCCTGCATGGAAACCAGGTACTGGCATTACACAGAATGACCCGGGTTGGAACGGACCTCAAGGATCATGTAGTTCCAACCCCCCTGCCTAGCAGGGCCACCAAACAAACACATTTACTAGATCAGGTTGCCCAGGGCCCCGTCCAACCTGGCCTTGAACACCTCCAAGGACGGGGCATCCACAACCTCCCTCGGCAGCCTGTTCCAGGACCTAACCACTCTCCTAGTAAAGAACTTCCCCCTAACATCCAACCTAAATCTTCCCTCCTTCAACTTGGATCCATTTCCCCTAGTCCTGCTATTGTCAGCCCTTTCAAAGAGTTTACACCCTTCCTGGGTGTAGGTTCCCTTCAGGTATTGAAAAGCTGGAATTAAGTTAACCCTCAGCCTTCTCTTCTCCAGGCTGAAGAAGCCTAACTCCCTCAGCCTGTCCTCATAGGGGACATTACAACCATTCACACTTGGTTTTAGTCACTGAACACACATCTACCCCTGAAACACGTGGGGGCCTCCTGAACATCTTGCATGCATCAGAATTAGCCACATTCAAACAGTCCTTGTCAAAAATGAAGATCAAGCAGCTTGTAGTTTGACTTAAGAGTCATCCCAGGGAGCCATTTAAAGAGTAGAGATTTCCTGACTTTCACTGAAAACAAAGTGGCAGTTGTTGTACAAAGTTACAGACAAACTACCTTTTTCTGTAGCCACTGCACAGCCCAACTCCAATGGTGGGAATTCTCCTTGAAATAATCTTTTGCAGTAGGGCACCTTGGAAATCGAAATTGCATCAGTTAGTCACCAACAAGGCACTCTGGCACACTTTAAAAACAGTACAATAAAAATTCAAACACTTCTCTTCCTTTGTGCTGCTGCCCTCTGGATGTGGCGTTATCACTGCAAACTCTGACCTAAACCACATAGCCCTGTTATTAACTGAGCAGTAATGCCTAGTAAAGTTTAGAATTGGTCTACTACACAGATTCATCTATTTTAGAGCTACAGTTCATCAGGAGTAATGACCAGCTCCAAACAAAGAGAACTTAAGTATCATAATATTTCAAAAATATTTATCTTGGCTTTAATGCTAGGCCCCTGCTCTACAGGACACAGTTAACATCTGCCTTTATAAACAGCAATTATCAGATCTTGCATGAAATCAGGTACCAATCAAGATTTCACTTCATATGGACACATGAACTATCAAGACTTCTGAGCAGCACTTATATCACAGCCAGGGAAGATAAAGCTGATCAAAAGCGGAAAGAGCAGCAGCTTGAACAGTCACAGAGGGGCATAAAGGCAGGGATGAGGTTAAATTCTAAAAATCAGGATACTCACTTCTGAGCCAGTGTAACAAGGAACTTGACACACTGGTAACAACGGCTGCTGTCCACGTGGTTGCTGTGGTGCATCAAGGCTGTGAGGAGAAACATGGGGATTAAAATCCACAATTTAGATTTCTGGGCACCAGCCAGTCTGAAAATATGCCAAAAATGAAGCTAAATTTTTAATTTAAGTGCTGGAAGTTGTTTCTACAGATGTTAGCATGAGTATTTGTGTTAAACACCCTGCTCTACTGCCAGCAGTTTTAAGAACTTCCACAAGTCTATTGGATTAAAAATACATCAAAGTGAAAATGCAGTAATTCTTTCAAATGTGGTACCTGAATTTTAAACAGTTCTCTCCTAATGCATTCATTCTTCCCCATAATCCATTCTATGTTAGATAATTGCTATGGTTACAACTATCTGAAGGAAAAAAACACTTGTTTGAAACCTCTAAAAATGGGCCAGATCAGCAGCTTCCACCTGGATCAAAACTTGCAAAGATGGTGTTTAGACTTTCTTCATATAAACAAGCACTGCAAAATTAAACAGCCATGAAATTCTTCCGTGGGAGACTTGGGAACACCTCAGG
Source organism: Turnix velox (assembly GCA_013400935.1). Classification (NCBI taxonomy): domain Eukaryota; kingdom Metazoa; phylum Chordata; class Aves; order Charadriiformes; family Turnicidae; genus Turnix; species Turnix velox. The sequence goes on along the minus strand of VZTY01016785.1, from coordinate 206,929 downwards.
CCATACCTAGCAGGAAGTTTTTTATATGTGAGTTCCCATGTCCTGTAAAAAAATTCTTCAACTGAGGAAAAGCACAAAGATTTCCATGGAGTTGCCACAATCAGATTTGTTGCTCAAAGGCTGTTCTGTCCATAGGAGCCAGCCATGAACACTGCAGTGAAACCTCCTAAAGTAGGCAGGCAATTACAGAATCACAGAGTGTCAGGGATTGGAAGGGACCTCAAGAGATCATCTAGTCACTTTTAAAGTATTTAAGTACCATTCTGCTCTGCTGTTGTTGGAGATAACTTTTCCCAGTTAAATTCCTTTCCAGATTGCCATTACTGTAATATTTCACTGCTATTTTGGCTTTTCCTAAGGTGTTCTGTGGGGTGGAGGTGGCTAAATCAACTAGTGCAGAGGTTAAACAGTTTACAAGGATGAGAAATGAGGAGATGACATGAACCAACAGCAACCTGAGAGGCAGTAGGAGACAGGAGTGTTCACCCACTGGCTTACTTGCCTATTAATCCATTTTCAGTTTCAAAGGCAAATTTGATGCGCTCTACTTGCAACGGGTCTTCAATAACCTGTTGGAAAGAAAAAGACCAATATAAGCAAGCTGCCTGCAGTACCTCTGCTTGTCCTACAAAATGCTTTTAACACCTTACCAAGAAAAGCCAACAGGACTTGTCAGGTTTCATACAGCACTGGATTATCAAGACAGCAATTTAAAAAGTAAAAAAACCCTTCAAAATGAAGGACCAAAAGAAGCTGAAACTGCCCTTGAAATCCTGAGTTTTCTTGGTATGTGCTGATACAAGAACTTATCCCCTGCAAGTCTTTAACCTCCACCTACCAGTATCTCATGGAGTAACTGGAATATGTTTTTCAGTTCATGAGGGGGAGCAGTTTCCAGCTGAGTCTGCATGTAAGAAAGGTGAAGCTAATTAGACAGTGATACATGCTGATGATGCAAAGAATTACAGGACAGCTTTATTATTATTATTTATTTATTATTATTAGAACTTGTTGTTTTAAACAGCAAAAGCTTAAAAGAACCTCAAACCCATCAATGCCCAATCTCCAAATCCAACCAACCATGGTAGTTGTTCTGCAGATCCCAGCACCATTATAACCCACAAGACACAGACTAGGAGGAACATTTAAGTATCTTGATTATCTCCATACCTTGATGAAGTGTAGCACAGTGAAGGAAAAGTGCTCATTACAAAAGCAGCAGTACACCACCATCTCAATAAGAACCAGCAGAGATCCTGTGAGCTCCCGTAAGGCATACATCACCTGATGGAAAAATAAATTTCAGATACAGCCATACATTTATTTGTAAAATCATAGAATGGTTTGGGTTGGAAGGGACCTTAAAGACCACCTAGTTCCAACGCCCCTGCCATTGGCAAGGACACCTCCCATTAGACCAAGTTGCTCACTGCCTCATCCAGCCTGGCCTTAAACACCTCCAGGGAGGGAACAGCCTCAACCTCTCTGGGCAGCCTGTTCCAGTGTCTCACCACCCTCACATTTCTTTGAGATGAATCAAGTTTATGATAGAATGTGAATCTTTTCTAAGAAGGATGCTGCTTTTCTTCCCAGCAAGGCCAAATTAAACAACCTCCCTGTCCTTACTGAGCTCCTGCTGTCCATCTCCATGAGACTCATCAAGCATGATCCATTAAGTCATAGCAATTCCAGTCAGCATCTCCAGCTGACATGGCAACTGACCACATGCAAAATGTGTTCAGCTGTCTTTGCTAACTTCATAAACCTTCTAAAAAGTCCCCAAAATTTATAAATATACTATAAAATAAGACCATGTCAACCAGAAATCAAATCTGTCTTCTTATTGAGACTCAAAATCAAAACCTCACACTCCTCAAATAGCTGCTTTTTAATAATCAGTGGTTTTCACTTCAAAGAAATACCATCAAAACAGCTTTTAGGGCAAAATTTAGAACAGATACCTCCATTAAGTAAGGTTTCCCCTCAGACAGGAACAACAAGGCTTCAACTTCCTCATGGAGAGTCAAAAGGGGACCTGAAGTGGCGATGCTTAGAGGTGGACGCTGCTTAAAGAGACCAGGAGCTATAATAGCAAATACAAAAACAATCCACTAATAAATCAGATTGCTCTACACACCTTGAAGACACTGCTACTCATCTGGTACCATGTCACCTCTAATGACGTTCAACTCAACTAGATTGAATGGTATCACTGTAAGTGACAGTCCCTTGTTCCCTAAAGTGTTATTTACATTAGTGACAGTGTAGGGAGACAAATCAAAAGGAGGCCAAAGTAAAATGTTCATTCACTGTCATCATTCAAGCTTCAGCTTCACTTCCTGTCACAGCTGTACCTTCACCATATCCAGAAAGTTTAGCATCCTTTAGGTTTCTTAACTGCCTTCAACTGCAACAATGAAGTTAGTGTTTTAAAAAGACAACTTTAAATTCCTTCTTTAGGCAATTTAAGATCCAAACTCATTCCTTCGTCATCTTGAATTCACAGAATCATAGAACGGTTTGGGTTGGAAGGGACCTTAAAGATCATCTAGTTCCAACCCCCCTGCCATGGACAGGAACACCTCCCGTAGACCAGGTTGCTCAATTCTTCATAGAATCATAGAATTTCAGGTTGGAAGGGACCTCAAGGGGCTTCCAGTCCAAATTTTCTTGGCAAAATCAAGAGGTGGATAAGATGGCCCAGTATCCTGTCCAGTCAAATCTTAAAAGTGTCCAATGTTGGAGAATTCATCACTTCCTTGGAGAGATTTTCCCAATGGCTGACTGCTCTCATGGTGAAAATAATTTCCTTGTGTTCAACCAGAATCTAGCTGACAGTAACTGGCAACCATTACCTCCCACTGGATATCTCTGTCTCTTAAGAAATATCTAGGAGAGTATTTCACTGCTTGTTATTCGGTAGCTTTGTCTACTCCCCCTTCAGATTAGCAAAAGGCATAACAAAATACAGCCTGTCAGGCTGCCAATCTGTCCCAGTCAACAATGACACAGTTCAATTTACCCACATGAGGAAATAAAGACCTTGTAAGCATATGGGAGAGGGTGAAAGACATAATAATGTTTATATCAACATTTACCCCAGTAGCTGTAATACTATCTGTTTGCCCCAGCCTCTCAGAACACTCACAGCAAAATAAAGAGCAATCATATGTACGTCTTTAACTCAAAGAGATTGTGTTTTTCCTCACTGATATTAAGTTACTGCCAGACAAAGGAACTGGAATGTAAAACCATCAAAATGTAAAAACACAATCCTTACCAACATTTCTTTGTGAGGAGACATCAGAGTGCAAAACAAGTAGTGCTACAGTGTTGTGAAGGTACCCAAACTCCCGTGCTTGTGCTGAGCTCCACCTGCGGTTCTGTTTGAGCCAAAAGAGAGACTTAATTAACTTTGGATTGGTTGATTTCGTCAACTTCTGTTAAATCAACACACAGCAGTGCCCTTCACAGTACACCACAACATTCTAATACTTTGAAGATGGTCAAAGCTTTGATATTATCAAAAGCATGATGCCAACTTCTGCCAATACAGCTGTTTTCATGTTAACTACCTGTAGGTATACTGAGACTTGCATGAATTTTAAAGAATAATCCAAAGAGTAGTCCACTATACCACATACAAAATATTCATAAATCATTTAAATATGGTAAAAAAAGTAGGGATGGACAAACTACAGCACAGAAATAGTTTTACCTGATTACTCTGCCGATTGGGGCCAAGGAGAAAGTTGATCATGTGCCTCAGAGCAGAATGTCTGAGAAGAAGACTGCTGGCCCTTATTCCCTGCTGTTTAAACAACAATATAAAGTTACATTCTTCTAACTTAATGGTCCAGGGGACAAAAGTAAAATGTTTAGGCTAAATGCTGCATTTTCTATTCTAAAAGTCACACAAACAGTAAGTTACACCTCTAAAATTTGTCTCATTATATAGAGAATATTATATAAATCAGACCAGAATTGGTATATACAAAGTAAGTGTCCTATAAAAAGAAGAAAATATAATGAAAAAAGGATAGGAGAATAGAGAGAAAACATACTAGGGTTAACAGCATAGTCCAGTTGCTATTCTGTTTCCTTTAGGACATTGGAAATGACATCTTCATTAGGTATTTTAGTTTTCTGTGATTTCATCCTAATCTAGTATTCAAAGCTATTTATTTTTTAAAAACAGGTAAAAAAATCCCACTCTAGTAGAAGTTCTAGTAGAAGTGTTTCACTGGGCTGCTTAAAGCTCCTATAAAGTGCTGTTTTACTATTGTCCTTTAAAAGTAAATTAACAAAATGAAAAAAAAAAAAAGATTTCTTACCTTCTGCACAAAATTGTTGAACAGCACAAAGTACTGAGCACAGTTTTTACAGTTTTCAGGGACATCTTTATCCAGCAGAGCAAGTAGCACCTCCAGTAATTGATGTAGACTTTTTAACTGTGAGAACAATTATTAATTTGGATTTAAACAGCCATCTACTGATTGAAAAAAATATAGTTTTGCTTATCACAGTTAAGGTGTTGTTAAGGTGTCGTTAACAAAAAACTGTGTCTATGGTGAAATCTGGTTTCTTTGACAAATATAACTGCCTAAAAAAAGATTGCAGCCTTCCCATTTTAACTCTGGTGAATGAATGCTGTGTATATTAACATTGAAGCAATGAAAGCATTGCCATGTAGTAAATGAAAAGAGATGGAACTCAATAATTAAGTAAGTTTATAATATTTTAAAAGCAATTCAAATAATTTCACAGAGTGAACTCACATTAAAATGTTCCTGTTGTTACACTAATGCAAAATAAATACCACAATTTGGTGGAAAAATACATTATTTCAGACTAGAAAAGACTTGGAAGCATCTAAGCCCCCAGAGACAACTGAACAGGAAGGCAACACAACACAGATAATGCCTCTGTTTGAGTTCTCTTTATATAAATGATTTGGTACAGGTATCCCAAGGGAAATAAGTCAATCTCAGGCATTTTACAAAAGACTCCTATTCAAAAATATCCTGCTGTGTTTTTCCTACAAGTTAAGATCAGGCAAACATTACAGAGCTGAACTTATTCACCAAGGTTTTCTAAGAAAAAATACAACTTTTCAAGAATAACCACAGCTATGGTCTCTCTCTACAAGAAGACAGCTCAGTTATTGCTGTTACGTGATTCAGAGAGATGAAGGAGAATTGGTTAAAAATTAAGCTGATTTCTGGAATGCCTCAATTATAGAAAAAGAGAATAAATGTTTTGGTTTTTTTTTTTCCCCAAACTGTCAAGAGACTATGTGATGACTGTTTATAGCTGAAATCAAGATTTGTTTAGAACCAGTATTTTGAACTTAAATTCTGAGGATTACAACAGAGCATGCCACTTCCCAGGGTAAGAGCACAAGAAATAAAAGTGCTACAAGATTAGAGCCTTTCATCTCATCATTTACCAGTGACACAGCACTGTCTGCAAACACAACAACGGGATTACTGGTGACCAGGTGACACTAACCTCTCCCTGATAAAGCAAGGCAGTGAGGTGACACTAACCTTCTCCTGATAAAGCAAGGCACTGTCGAGGGTTTTTTCAAGAATAGTGGCTACAGCAACTCGAACCTCTCTCACACTGCATTCCAGGAGGAAAGTCCTGGAAGATAAAAGGTGAAGAACTGGAACCAACACGTACACATTGTTACTATAATCAAATGTGGTGGTTGAAGAAACGTAACAGTCTGGGTACTTCTTGTACTGTGCTGCTGTGGATAAGCTTCAATTTAATCTTCCTGCACTTCCTGCTTATCACTATAATAATGCTTTATGTTTATTCATCCAAATAACAAAAGAGCTAAAGGTGAAATCTATCATAGGATCGTGTCTTTCAGCACAGCTTCAAAGATAAAATTCCCTTCACATTGACACATCTCTCTAAGTGTGCCAGTTCTTCAAGAATTTGCCTCAGGCACTATCAAAACACCTATTATCTGATCTCAAAAGCTCGATGAGAAAAATTCTTTCCAGTTTATCTCTGATCTTTTTCAGGTAAGTATTTATCTTACCCCAAACACTCTTAACACATTCTCCTTTCCCACCACTTGGAGGAGTGACTAGATCTAATCTTAAGCACATTCCAGGGTGCTTCACTGAATTAAACATCTGCATCCTCCTCCATGTGCACATTACTCAGAAAGTTGCACAATCAGAGAAAATACTAGAAATAAAAGGTTTGGGAACACATCTATATTAGCCAGATCATAGAATGGTTTGGGTTGGAAAGGACCTCAAAGATCATCTAGTTCCAAAGCTTTATCCACAGTTGTGACAGAAAAATAACTAAGAAAAAAAGACCAGCACTTACTTTACAAGCTCCCGGCCCTCTGGCCCAACGAAATATTCAACTAGCCACTGACAAGCATCAATGCTTTTGGAGAGCAGGGCATCTATGGTGGCAATCCATTCTTCTGTATCAGCCCTTAAACAAATCATGGACTACTGTCATTGATGAAAATGGAAAAAAAGCACCTCTAAAATCTAAGTCATGTTTTATTCTTTGCCAAATAGAAAGAATTCTGACTTTAGTTGAACATACATGAAGAAGTTTAAAATACTCAAGAGAATTATTTTGAAACAATCTGCTGTCTTTAAATCCATTCCAGCCTTTTCACACCCAAACCACTACCATCAAAAAGTTGTACAGCTGGGAGAGGCAGTAAAACTCTGTTTTCCTTGCCATGGCATTCCAATGCAAAGCAGAAATGTCCTGCTAATCCTGTGCTGTACACACAGTACTACCCACAGAATTTCAAGGTGCTGTAGGTATAACAAGCATGAAAACCTCAGAGTATCTTGTTACAGCCCTCAGAACAAGGCCTCACCTGAGTTTCTTCTTGGTTCGGAGATACGTTTGGAAGAGGAACTGGACTGCCAGCTGCAAGCTCACCTTTGCCATGCAGGGGTAATAAGGATGCTTTACCTTAGTCTGAAAGAAATGTCACATTTACTTCAGAAGCACAGTCTATAAAATACATCAATGTGTTCTACTCAAGCAATTTGTTTGGAAAAAAACAAAACAAATAATTTTTATGTGCTAAAAAGTGTCTCCAGTGCTGACTATGCTGGTTAAGAGGAACAAGACCCACTACATCTGTGGACAGAATAAATTTAATAAAGGTTGGTTTGTTTCTGAGTCCTCTTAGAAGAACTGAAATAGTAAACTGTATTTCCAGTGGAAGTCTATCAGCTTTGAGGTGGCTAATGACAACTTTTGAATCCTTCCATACACCAGGGGAATTTCAGTCCCTCTAGAGCTCAATTTGTATAATCAAAAAAGGTGTGTGTGTTATTTCAGCAACTTATTGCACAATTATCCTTCTCCCATTACTAGAACAGAATGTTGGATTCAGCTTTGAGGCAGATGTTATCAGCATGAAAAATTACTGGAGACAAAGAATTGCTCTGCTGGAAAAACAAAACCCTGTCAAACCTTCCCTTCTGCTTTTCCTGGCTATGACCCTCAGCTTCTGTGACCTTCTCCATCCAGCATGTCCTGAGTACACCAAGGTTAAAACTGAGTTACTTACAGCATTCAGTGAAGCTAATGACAGAACAAAACTGAAGTAGTCACTGCTGTACACATCTCTGTTCTTCATAAATTTCAAGTTTTCATCCCTCACCATCTGTAAAAGTGACAAAAGGCAAAGAATGCAAAACGTTGACAAAATGTGTTTCTCTGGGTAAAACTGCACCTTCTATGTAAACATATGTGGTGTTTAAAAACCAGTGTCAGACCCACTCTGCTCTCACTCTCAGTCACAACTTCAGTGGAGTGGAAAATACATATTCAAAAGATTTCTATAAATCAGTGACTTTCTTCCAAGGATATTACAAAACACAAGGCAACAGATGAAAGAATCAATCATTTGGCCATTAAGGGAAAAGACTAAGGAAGAAGGTGCTGCTGAGAAGGCCAAACACATACAAGATTGTACACTCTCCTAGGGACTGAGACCTTCCTTTTATGACAGCTTATGACAGTTAAGACAAGTCTCCTCACTGCCCTGTTAATGCCACCACACCTCCATTTGCAAGTCCTGACTTGCAAAGTTGCTTTCAGCACCCTTCGAGATGTTTTCCCCTTTGAGAATATATATTCATTATTACAAAATCTAACACACACAAACAGAAATGAAGCTGATTTTTGTTGTTCCTCCTCCTTTTTCACATTTTTGTGAACTCAAGAACTAGAGGATGACTGTAATTTGCCAGCTTTTTCATTATCCCTCAAGTGTACTTCAAATGGAGCATCTCCTCTGCTCTCATCTCTCTCTGCCTGTACATCAACTGCTCAGTTTGACTAATTTGCCTGCAGTTTCTTCAAAGCAAAGAATGCTGGGTCAAAATTTGTGAGAAGGGACAGCAAATCTTTTAACAATAAACCACTGAGAAGCTTGTTTGTAACTTTGTGTCAGAATTCAGGATTATTTTCTAGCTTTTAGAAGTGAAATGCTTTACAGCCACTACCAAAGATACTGCGTTCCTATGGTGGCAATCCATTCTTCTGTATCAGCCCTTAAACAAATCAAGGACAACTGTCAGTGATGAAAATGGATGAAACACCCCCAAAACCTAAGCCATGTTTTCTTCTTTGCCAAACAGAAAGAATTCTGACTTTAACTAGACATACATGAAGAGGTTTAAAATACTCAGAGAACTATTTTGGAACAACCTGCTGTCTTTAAATCCATTCCAGCTTTTTCAGGCACAAACCACAACCACCAAAAGCTGTACAGCTGTGATAAGCAGTAAAACTCTGTTTTCCCGCCTACTACAGGCACTTACTCTGTGCCTAAGTGTCCTTACAAGTAGGATGCAGTTGCCATCTTGGGAACACTCTACCTGATAAATCCTCACAGGCATTTTCTCTACAAAAAGTCCCTTTTTTTCTCCTTTTCGAACCAGTTTGGTCAGGATGGAGAGGCGGTCACTGTTGGGCCTGTGGGGTCGAGGTGATGACTGGGGTGAAATTTCTGGTGAAGATGGAGCAGATCTGAAATATATACAAGATCAAGGTGAGTAATAAAATCAAACGACAAATCTACTGTACAAAGTTTGACATTACACTGGCTACACTGAGTTTTTTAAAATAAATTTAGATGACAGTCTAAATACCTCTTGAGGCTGGCAGTCAGCTTGAACTTCTTACTGCAATAGTGACAGCAGTATGAAGAGGAAATCATAAAAGTAATAAAAGACTATTCATTAAGCAGCTTTAAAAAAATAAAACAAACCACCAACACAAACAGAAGGGTCAGTATGCTAAAGGGATTATTAATTTCTTATTTCTGGAGATGGGTTCTAGCTACCAAAGCTACCAACACAAGAGACAGCTTCACAAATGAAAGAACTTACAAGGAGAGGTCCTCAGCTTCTTGACGTACAACACTCACTCGACTTTTCTTTGGTAGGACTGGGGAGTTCTGATCAGACACCCTCTGATAGAAGAGCATGTAGGCGTTCCAGTAGCGCCGACGTACATCAGGGTAAGGGTTAGCTGAAGGGAGAAAAAAAACATTCCATGAAGATCTTTGAAGGTTTAGTAGCATTTTCATTCCTACAAGTGAAAAGGAATGTAGAAGCCATACACACAGTGGCAGCATAAAATAATTTGTCAGATCAAAATGCCAGTCTATGGCTAGTGAGTAAAAAACACCTCAAATTCTACAACATTTTTGCAAAAAGAGTGTGTATTTTAAAAACTAATTATCAGAATTATAAAACAAGTGCATACTGGTGGAAATGTGTACTTAAAAACTAATCATCAGAATTATAAAACAAGTGCGTACTGGTGGGAATGTATTTGGAATTAATTCCTTAAAGCACTGAAAAGTTTAACAATATGTACAACATATGATGCCATGCCATATTCTATGCACAGCCAAAAATAAACAAAAATCAGTCCTTTCTTTTCCCCAACTGCTTTAACAATGTGCCATTTTACTTTTGAATCTCTACTACTAAGTCTACAAAGTGCTGAGCAACAGTGAATACAGTTAATCAATATATAAACTATTATGTCCTTCAGTAAGCAGATGACTTCAGTAAAAAACTGATTCTGAAGGATTTTTAGACCAAGTCACTCAAAACAGAGGACTTAGCATTACTTCTACTGAGCTGCCACAAGAAGGACATTGAGAGGGTACAGAGGAGGGCCATGAAGATGATGAGAGGGCTGGCGCACCTTCCTTCTGAGGACAGGCTGAGGGAGTTGGGATTGTTCAGCTTGGAGAAGAGAAGGCTCAGAGGGGACCTCCTAGTAGCTTCTCAATACCTGAAGGGGGCCTACAGAAAGGCTGGGGTAGAACTTTTTAATAGGGCACAGCATGGCAGAACTAAGAGAAATGGACGCAAATTGGGAGAGGGGAGATTCAGGCTGCAGATAAGAAGGAAATTTTTTAATGTGAAGTTAGTGAGACTATGGAACAGGTTGCCCAGAGAGGCTGTGGATGCCCCCCAATCCCTGGAGGTGTTTAAGGCCTGGCTGGATGAGGCACAGAGCAACCTGGTCTAATGGGAGGTGTCTCTGCCCATGGCAGGGGGGTTGGAACTAGATGATCTTTAAGGTCCCTTCCAACGCAAACCATTCTATGATAATGTAAATCACTCTGTACTTCTACTTACACTGATCATAGACTTTTGGCCTGTACTCTCCACCAAAACATTCATATTCCAAGGTTTCATCAGTTAAATCGAATTCTTCGACAACGGTGTCATTAAATTTGTACCATTTCCCTTTTCCACAGCCCCTGTGATCAAAGCAGAACAGAGTTAACTCAATTGCCTAGTAAAAAACCCAACAAATTACCCTGAATCCCTCAGAAACAACAAGTCTGAACTACATTTGCTTTGACAATAAATAGAAAGTCCAAGTTACATTTTAAAAGAATAAGTTTGATTAGAAATATTAAAAGCACATCACTTGCAACTAAGTGCCATAGAAAGTTCTCAAACTGCAATACAAGGTACTTAAATTATTCCTGCAACTTCTATAATATGGTTTCATTATTGTTAGCTGTTAGAAAAGGGAAGACTACTTCCATTACAACTCAGAATGGCTTCCCAAATAGTTCCTCAAAAAGTAGTCTTTAGATGGCTCTCAACTTTCCCCCTCCCCTACAAATCTTCTTGGTCATTACCTCCTGTCCTTTATGAAGGAGTAGTAGTGCCCAGCATGGGCCTGGCCACTGTGAACAATGACACCAACAAGCTCATAGTTTTCTGTAGGGGCAACTTTCTTCCTTGGGGAACCTCCACCTCCTTGATCTGTGTTTCTGCCATTGTCCCCCACTTCTGAGGATGAGTCCTGGCGAGCCATCCCTGAGACAGTGTAAGGTTCCATGTTCAGCATCCAGGGGAACTGTTCGAAGAGACATTTCACATTAACTGTGAGGTTATATTATGTGTATGCTTTGTGTAATTTTATGAGCATGAATTTAATTCTTCCCACATTGGGAACATCAAAGAAAACACGTTATTCAACTTCTCATCCTTATGACACAGAAGTCAAATAAAATGTCCATACAAAGGTTTTTCTTTTTGCTTTCTGAAAGTACCTTGACAGTGCTGAAGGCAAGGAAAGCTCTAAGGAAAAATATTCCATTTTCTGTAGCCTGACTGTGCTCTAAATGTACCACATACTCAAAATTCCTGCATGTAAATGTGGAGGGAAAAAGGAATGAATAGGAAGAGTGAGAGCACACCCCACAAAACAGCAGGGGGTGCATGTGTCACACTGAAGAGTTTTCTTACCCTTATTTGTTCATCATACTTAATAGAACGTCCGCTTTCCCAGTCAAAGCCAAATCTCATCAGGTGAATCACCAACAGGCTGGGTAAGACCTTAATGCATGTTCGCTTCACTGTAGTTCTCTTAAAAAGAAAAGAGAGCATCACCTCTATCTATACACCTCAAGCAAATTATTTTATGGATGCACAACAATGCATCCATTGAAAAAATGGATGCAATGCATCCAATGAAAAAAACAATGACCATAACATGTACAGACTGGGTACCATTACAGGCTTTAGAGTTTGTATAGAGGACTGGTATCTTACAGAACGTTTTACCATCTTGTCAACCTTCTAAACATAAAGTTTACAATGGAAGGGGAAGGGAACAAAGAATGCTATCTGCATGGATTAATGGATTTAGCTTTTGATTATGTCTTCAATGTAGAAAGCATTAAGCAGCATCTAAATGAGGTTTCTATAACTTAAGAAACTATCAAGCTACAGCTGAGTCTTCTTTCAAATGCATTGAGAGCCAATACCTTGTCTTTGCACTTTTCACAGTAGTATGCATTGCTTCCTTCCAGGACTTCTCCTCTAACAAACTGATCCAATGATATTTCAAGACTTTGACATGAAGTCACACCTAGGTTGAGAGCCATGAAGGCTTCCTCACGCTCGTACCTAAATTCAAGAAGAAAAACAGTCAAAGCACTGACAGAGAAGAACCTGCCCAACTTGCACTAACAATACATGCTCTGGAAGAAAATAGGGACATCTGCCCCATAGCTATCAACTGCAATGCTCACAAAGGCATTAGAGTGTGTCAGGAGGATGGAGCCAGGCTCTTCTCAGTGACCTCCAATGACAGGACAAGAGGCAATAGGTGCAAGTTGGAATACAGGAGGTTCCAAAGAAATATGAGAAGAAACTTTTTCACAGTGAGGGTGACAGAACAGTGGTACAGGCTGCCCAGAGGGTGTGGGGTTTCCTTCTCTGGAGACATTCAAACCTCATCTGGACACCTTCCTGTGTGACTTGATCTGGGTCTTCCTGCTCTGGCAGGGGGATTGGACTAAATGATCTCTGGAGGTCCCTTCCAATCTCTGACATTCTGTGAATCTGTGATATGGCTCTGCCCTCTTCTGCTGTTTTAACCTATGTACTTGATAGTTATGGAAACACATAACTTGATAACTAATGCATTAAAATTTAACATTACCTGTGAGGACAGTCCTTGCAGATCTTCTGATCGGAGAAGATTCCTTGAAAAGTGTTCTTGAATATCTGGTCTCTTCCTATTTTCTGTTGGAGGTGTAAAGTTAGGCATCAGTTTGATATATTGCAGAGTGAAAGAACAAGAATGCACCAGAAATTTTTAACTCCTGAATATTGATTAAAAAATTAGCTGAATGGCTTTCTGCCTTCTTGGGTGAAGGACAAAGGAGAAAGAAGAAGGGTACTAAGGAGATGCATATAAACAAGGAAAGAAATCCCTGAGGTTTTTACCTTGAGGTACTCATCCATTTGATCTATAAGACTGGTGAAGAACTCATAAGCATCTTGTTGCTCTCTAACATAAAGTTCCTTGTTCCACATCTTGAAAATCTGTGTGGAGCATAATTATATTATAAAATTTGATTGTTTTATATACATATGTATCATTAAAGAAAGGGACACTGAAAAAATGCTGGGTTTATGTGCTTTTTGAAGTATAACTTTATTTCTAGATATTCTGCAATGAGAACAAGCTGACTAAGTGGTTACTTGGTCAGTAGGAATGCTGTTATTAAAAATGACAACATAATACCTTCCAGAAGTTCTCAGGAACATAATACTGCAGCTTGCTTTCCATCAAATGACCAAAAAGAGATTGAACTTGATAGAACACATTGTCATCTGGATTGTCTGTATCATCATCAATGGAAAGCAAAGCCTGAAATGAAACAAATAACCTTATAAAAATGGTTCTTGGCAAAATTATTACTGTAAGTTGTCACGACACACAGCACAATTTATAATTTATATATGTGTTCTATATGTATTTATGCACACACACACACACATACAGTTTTAGTTTTATTTGTACTAAAAAAATTAATCGGTGCTAATGTCACCTAAAGGTGACAGTAACTCCAAAAGAGCTCTTTAGGGATGTTGAAGCAATTACCTCTGGGAGACCAGGCTGCATGTACAGCTGCTGGAAGACAGCATTCATGTAACAAGTGGCACCACCATTCTTCAGTCCCACAAACCCTGAAACGGAGCGACTGTCCACTGGTGGAAGATACTAGAACAAACACACACATTTTTTTTGCCCCAGTAAGTCATAAAAAGCATAAGATTCCAACTTACTACAGCTTCTATCATCACCTTTATACAAGGTGTTAGGAGCAATTTCATGGAAAAACCAGGAATATAGATTTTGAAAAACTGCAAAAGGTGCTATATTGGGTCATTTAGATATTTAATACTTGCCACAAAATCATTAAAATGGACTAAAATGTATTGAATGAAATTGGTGGTATTTGGGAAACACTTTTTTCTTATCCAGATAATAACTGGGAGAGACTCATTGAAGCATTTGCCTCTGAGGAAGATCAAAGAGGCCTGTATTGAATGAGGCAGTTAAGTACCTCATACATGGTATTTTGAATACAAACCAAAAAAAGCCTCTTTCTTACATCAAACTCCTTGGTGAGCGCAGGGTCACACTGGTGATGCATAGACAGAAGCTCTTTCGTGATAAGCTGGAGGTTGGAAGGTGAGCTATCAGCCAGCATCACCAACACCTCATAAGCAGCTAACCGGCTATCTGCTGTGCTGCACCTAAAACGAAAAGCACATTTGAGAACTATTTTAGAGATGACTCAGTTATTTCTAATTCCAGAAAGCCACTCAGAACAAGTGCCAATTAATGTCTGAGAGGAACACTTTCAATGATGAAAACACTCCCGAGAGTCTGCAGTGTTGTTGCAGGGTTTTTTCTTTTCTTTCTCGGGGAAGGGGAGCAGGGAAAAAAAGAATCAAAAGAACAGCACTAGAAACAGTCCTTTAAATAAGCCTCCCCTACTGACATGGAGACGCCTGCTGTTAACATTCAGTAACAAGGAAAAGACAACACAAAATTGGTTGTCTTTCCGAGGACAAACAGACAGAGACACTCTGTCACTAACACCGATGGAGACATAATGACTTCTATCCAGGGAGATAAGCTATGAAAGAGCTAGGGCTTGCTACAAGAGATGACCTTACACCTAAGGTGAGTTAGAACAGTACAAAACACTTCTACTGAGCTCTTTTCAGTGTATCAAACACACTGGCCCTTTCTTCTAAAGGCCAAAGAAAGGGCTTTGTCTACTTTAAGCAAACAAAAGAGCAAGCTTGAGCTGAACTACGGTGGAGCAAAGCTGGGGAAAAACACTAAGGTGAAGCAAGTCCCACTGAGTTGAGGGAATACTTCACTGGAACCTTCTTTAGCATTTGTGGAAAAGCAGAGAAGACATGCCGGATCTAACTCTAACACCCACTCATCCATGTAATGTGACCAGTGCTGCAGCACAAAATTCCACACAAGCCAATTTATCCACCCATTCAGGTACCACATGGCAATATAAAATGCAGACGTAAGAGGAAAGAGAAAGGTCTTCTTTCCATATTTGTTATATTCTGGGCTCCTATCAGCTGTCTCAGGCAGAAGAAGTCTTGATCACCATTAGCACTTTACAGGAAGCATATCTTTTGAAGGGGAAAAGAAAATGGTGAAACTTTTGAGATTCACATTTACAAGAGGTTTGGAAGTTAATTTCCAGTGCATGCTCCAATTTAACTAACTTCCCAAGTGATGATGAGCTAAAGGAGTGCTATTTGAACTCAGGAAATCACTGAAGTTGTGTTTGTAGTTCATCATTGATCTAAAATAAGACATGGCGTTTAGAAGTATTGAAAAGCAAAGATTTTGGGTCACATGGAAACACACAAAAATACTGTTTGGACACCTATGTAGGGAGTATATAAATTGAAAAGGTGTGCTCTGGAGAAATGCTCAAACATATAGCATTAACTCTTAGTCTCTTTAGCCCCTGTATGACATTTGCATTCACAAGAAGGAGAAAATCCAACAAAAAAAAGCAATTATTACTTTGGATGAAAGTCTTGCTGACTGATTGCAGCACTGCCTGCTGGAGAGTGGCTGTTCAGAATAATCCTGGATGCTCGGAAGAGGAAATCATCCAACAATGGCTTAATCAAAGATGAACCTGTAACACATCAATCCATATTATTTTTAAAAGCTCGCATGGTCACTGTAAATGGCAAAAGGTGCTCTAGAACAGAAAATCAGTTAATAGCACCACGTTAACAAATAAGATATTAAAATATTTTGGAAAGCTACAGCAAAGACAGGGCTAAAAGACTCCTTATAGCTCTATATCACTTCTATGAATGCATTATGTCTCCACACACACTGTCTACCCAGGAAACCATGTTAGTGCTATGCAGAATTCACAAATCTAGTAACTTTGAAGTAGAAAGCAATTACTTACCAACCATTTCCTTCTCTGCCCCACAAAGGGAAAGGAGAGTCTTGATGAGCCTCAAGTGTCCTGCCAGCAGGATGTTGTCAGCTTCACTGGTCTCACACTCTGCTGTGCGGTTGGGTTCAAAATTGTCCAGCCAGGTGATCTCATCTTCTAACATGGCAGCTGGGCTTATCTTTAGCTGTTCCATTTCTGATGCTGCAATTGTGAACAAAAACTAACTCTGAAAGATTAATGGCTCTATAAATGTAGACTCGAACAGCAAAGGATTTTGAAGTTTGGCAATGGTCTAACTTCCCCCACAACACACAGAAAATATATCTCTCATAAAATAACTCATTTCACTTTCCCAAAGGAGCGAGCAGCTTTGCTGTGACTGAATGCCATGAACAGTCCATGACAGGCAGCGACAAAGGACAAGCAGCACAAAGACAGGTCACACTGAGTTCACAGCATAGTATCCCTTTAATAAAGGCAATTCTACTTCTTGTCTACAGAAGCAAGGCATCCTGCAATCAGAATTATGAGTATACTTACATGTAAGGTCATCCAATAACTGGCATCTCAGGTCAAAGTATTCTGTACATTGAGACAAAAGCCTGAAACAGGTAGAAAAAAGAAGAGTTTAAATTAAAATCCGAAACTTTTTGCTAAGAAGTTGCCTTTAAGTTCTGTGTGCTCTGTCCATGTGATCCAGAATTGCACAGCTACCAATATACTCTTCTGCATTCATACATTGAAGTTTTACACAAATATAACATTTAATCCTGCTTTCTTTCTTTGCCTCCTTAGAACTTTAACAGATGACAATGAAGAAACATACTAAAAATTGTTAGTTGCTCCTCTATTCAGATTCCTCTAGAAGTTCTGTTCAAAACTGCTGTTAAATTTAATAGCCTTTGGCCAGCCAAGTTAACAAGACTGATACTTACTGTTTTTACTGGCATAATGTGTAATATAAGAAAAAAAGTCAGGTGAAGATAAGTCAGCTCTATTTCCCTTCAGTTCACACAATTCCAAAACTATATGGGGCATGAGAGAGATGTCTACTTCCTACAGACTTGCTAAGTCTTAATCCCTTGTGCCTCAGAGCTTCTATTGTTCTTCCATAATTTAAAATTGTGATATTTACTTCCTCAATAAACACATATTTGACTTACCTCTGGTTGATTCCTCTCATGATGCTGGTTGGTGACCAAAGAGGCAGCTGGGCACCAAGAACAACACTCAGGAGAAACTGGTTTGGCTTCTGAACATCTGGGTGAGCTGATGTGTCTGTCTGACTGAGGGTGTACAACTGGTCACAGGCAACACGACGAATCTGGATTGGGGTCATTGTCAAAAATCAGTTTTTTAAGCAAATGCTCACAGGTTGCAAGAAATGCACTTCAGAAATCTAACAGAAAAATGCAGACATTGAAAAGTTTGTGTAAAGCAAACTACGAGCTCTGCTCCTGCCAGAGGTTTTCTATTTATAGGGATTTAGAAATCCACATTCATCCCAGAGTTCAAATCTCTGACACTTTTATCAAACACAGATTATAAATTCAGATAAGGGAGGAACGATGCAGTGACTTCATGCAGAATATATGAGATGCAATGAAATGAAGTAAGCGTGACTTGAAAATCTCTAGATTTTAGAATATCCACAATAAACTTAAATCAGAAAGAATGAATTTTAGGAGGGCTCTGACATTTGGAAGAACTTTTCAAAAAGTCCAGAACAGTCCATTAAATCTTACCCAGATTTTTCCAGATGAAAGTTATTTGTAATTTTCCCTGAAGTACTACTTTTACAGAACTTGTCTCAACAAAATGAGAGTTTTTTCCTTAGAAAATCCACAGCAGTCCTACACACCTCATGGATTAAACAAGTCTAAAGAATGTAATATTTCAGCATTTTTTTATCCACACATCATTGGATGCTGGAATTACTAACAATAATACAAAGGCTGTTCATTTAAACATAAAAAAGCTGCATGAATACTTATAATAAACAATTTTATCTTCAAACCATATTAAGTTATCAAAGCATGAACATTTCAGAAGCAATAACATATGAGGAATTGTGAGAGCAAGACCCTCACCTCAGCACTTGGTGATCCCAGCAGGATGTCGATGATGAAATCAGCGACACAAGGCAAATTGTAAAAAGATCCTAGAAGAGTAACAGGCCATCTTTTTTAAAATAATGATAATAATTTAATAAGTCGGTTAATCTTGAATTAATCAGGATATTTTAGGACCTAGAAGACACCCCCCCACCAACACTGAAAAGCAATAATTGCTATTGGTGTATTTCCCCATCTCCTTCCTTCCTCAGAGACTAAAATCACATTACAATAGCATTTTCTTTCCCCTTCCACCACCGCTGTTTACACTCCAAGTACACAAAGGTTCAAGTACTAAACAGCAGCTAAATAAACAGCAGCACTCAGAGAATTACATACTTCAAAGCCAGTGCAAATATTTATACTCTGGCAATAAAATCAGCTTTCTCAAAACCCTTCACTAAGGCACAGCACTACACGCCACCCGCTCTTCAGTCCTGGGAAAAGAAAAAAAAAACCACCCTGACTTTTATCGAATGAAATTTTGTGGTTTTAACTTGAGCTGTGTCAGCTTACAAAAGATGGAATTTTCTCATGATTTCTTTGGATTTTGCTGCCTCCAAAAGCCTTTCCCCACCTTACTTGTATTCCAAATAGTGAGTAATGAATGCAATTCTGTTTGTTACCTAGCTGCTGACTGCGTAGCTGAAGGCAGGTTACTAAGAGAGACAAGGCTTCTCCAGCAATGAGAGCATCTTTGGTGGATACAGACTGCTGTCTCACACAGATACCAGCGTGCAGGGCAGTTGGCTCTCCTTCACTTCCTGAGCTGCAATTGCTTCCTGCATCAAGAAATGAACAAGTGATGTAATTCATTGCATTTCTCAGAAATTTTTTTCCTAATGCTACATCAGTGTGCAGCATTTTGCCCGTATTTCTGTAATTCAATCTTAAAGTATCCTGAATTGGAAGGGCTCTAAGAGGATCCTCAAAACCAGGTTCAAGGAATTGATCTTTGGTCTTCGAAATTCTTCAATTAAGAACAGAATCATAAACCAAATGCTTTCTTTATGTTAGTTTAGAGACAGTTAACCCACCTGAGCTGCTAAGTCTGTTCCTAATCCCAGCAGGAAATAAAGTGTTGCTCTCTTTTATTGGCTGACTACTTCCCACGAGGTCCAGTCGTCCTGCAGCAGCAGCCCAGGAGAGTCGCATGAAGCAAGCCACTGTGGAAGTGAAATCATTCACCTCCATAGTCTGAAGGAACAAGAAACAGCAGTTACTTCTGTGCTATTCAACAGCTTTTGTTCTCTGTCATAGAATCACACAATGGTTTGGGTTGGAAGGGACCTTAAAGATCATCTAGTTCCAACCCTCTTGCCATGGGCAGGGACACCTTCCACTAGAACAGACTGCTCAGTGCCTCATCCAGCCTGGCCTTAAACACCTCCAGGGATTGAGGGGCATCCACAACCTCTCTGGGCAATCTGTTCCAGTGTCTCACCACCCTCACAGAAAAGAACTTATGTCTCACATCCAGCCAAAATCTACCCTCTTCCAAGTTGCATCCGTTACTCCTTCCTACCATCTTGTACCCTATTAAAATGTCCTACCCCAGCCTTTCTGTAGACCCCTTTCATGTCAAACTGGCTTCTGCATTTCTTTTCCTCACTCTTTTCCATGTAGGCTCAAAGATACAACAGTCTTTACTCTCAAGGGAAGATGAGAAATACTCCCTTAATAAGAAGCAGTTTTTAATCTCTCCACCAGGGTGGAGAATCTCCATTCTTTTCAAATGCCTGAAGCTAAGTGTGCGTATTTCAATCACATTGATCCATCCAGGAAGCAGTGCCCAAGATCCTAACAAAGTATTACTTCCTAAATCAACTATGAAGTTCCTTTCCACTGGACTCAAATTGCACATGGGTTGAGTTCTTGTCAAAAAGAACTGTTTTAGCAAACAGGTAGTCTCAGATTAGCTATACTGACAGTCCTACGAAGGAGAAAAATAGCATTTTCTTCAAGTACTGAAAATGAGAATTTCCTCAAAATTTCTAATTCAAAGAAATGTGACCAATAAGCCACAATTTCACGCAGAAAGCTTCCTCTTTCTACTCACAGAAAATTATTAAGAATGGGATCTCAGAGTTAAGTGCGACTGAAAATAAGCCTCAAGCAAGAATTCTGCATTAATCTCTGTTCAGGTAAGTACTTTCAGGGTACTGCTTCCCTTTGCACTGCCAAAATAATTTCTGATAATATGACAAAATTCAAAATTGGGATGAGATACTAATATTCAGGAATTTCAAATGCCTATAGAAAAGGTAAGCTTTAGATTAAAAAATCAGGAGTTAAACAGCTGTCACTGGAAATGACCCCACTAGATCACCATAAATCATCAAACACTTCCTTACTTGTATGGCAACCCTTGCTGCTGGTATGATTTCTTCCACCCTAATGGAGGATCTATCAGACACAGAGAGCTGGCGGTAGGATGACTTCTCAGGTGTTCCACAGATGGACATCTGCCTACTTGCTTGTCTGCTGACATTACGGAAGGGACGTGAGGACAATGCTTCTACCCCATCTTTAACAAGATCCTCATCCAGTAAGGTAGGCATGGTCTGGCCAACCAGCAAGAACCTGCATACACAGAGCAAAAAAACCCAACAGGGTTAATTATGAATGTTCACAGTGAGGGAATGAAACAGAACTCAAAGTACCAATTAATCTTATATACTGCAAGCTGCACAAGCCAAGAAAGCAGCACTTTCTCTAACGAAAGGCAATTACATACCTTGCAAGCTGCAGGCAGATGGAATAGACTCCCTGTCTTGTTTCATAGTCTACTTCTGATGGGATGGAATCTCTCTGCATCACGTTCACCACCAAACTTCAAAACAGATCAATAAGACAGACTTTGTTTGAAAACATTTAGGAGAGAGCCGCTGTTAATTTACCTCTATCCTTCCTTCCTTATTCAGTCAGCTGAGTGCCAGTAAGACTGCCAAACTGGTGTCTGCAGAGACTAAGATCCCATTTCCTCCTCCTGCAACTCTAGAGGATCTACGGGGCAGGGGAAGGCGTGGGTGTGAATAGAATTAAGAGCAACACATACTCCATAAATCTAACATGAGCACAAGGAGTATTGCTGGGTCTTCCAAACCACTCACACTCTGCCTCAATTCTTGTCTAAAGGGTTTGTATTTTGCAGACTTTAAAATTTAATTTGGTTCCCACTGCATGGTCTATGCTTTGACTGCTTAAAATGTCCAGCTGTGTAAGCTGCACATTTGAAAATTTGAACTGAAACACCTGAATACAGAAACTTTGTGAAGTTACATTTCACAAAGAATAATGGATGCAAATTGGAAGAGGATAGATTTAGGCAGGATATAAGAAAGAAGTTCTTCACTATGAGGGTGGTGAGACACTGGAACAGGCTGCCTAAAGAGGCTGTGTATGCCCCATCCCTCGATGAGGCACTGAGCAACCTGGTCTAGTGGGAGGCTTCCCTGCCTATGACAGGGAGGTTGGGATTAGATGATCTTTAAAGTCCCTTTCTATCATTCTATGATTATCTATGCCTAACCTTATTGTAGGGCTTAACATGTGCTCTCTTACATTATTATGGCAGATACAATAGCTTTAAGGACACTGGATAATGAAAAAACAGCTTTGGGTGTATTTTTTTTCCCTCTGAATAAGAAGCTGATGGGTGTACTGGCATGCTACAGAATAGAAATTAGAAACCATACAAAACCACTCACGAAATGAAGTGTTATAAATTGAGTCAAGACTTTGAAATCTAACCTCAAACCTCCTGCTCTCAGGAAGTTTTCGCAGAAGGACTTGGCACAGTTTCTTGCCATTTCATCGTCTGCAGTTGGCATCAGTTTGGAGCTCAGTACCTAAAAAAGGTAAATAAATAAGTGTGCAGACACATCCTCACTTAGCAGTTTTCCTCTGCTGAAAGTTAAAAGTATAAAAGAAAAGAAATAATTTATAAAATTCAATTAACAATACACTTATGTGAAGCTGCAGTCAGTAAAGAGAAATCCCATTAAAAATATAAATACATTATATAAAATATAAAGGGCAACTTTTTCTCATTGCATTTACTTGTTAAGAGAAAGGATAAAAGTACATACTCTAGCAGACAAAATGTTGTCTCCAGCTCCTTAGGAACCCAAATGCTTCTCCTTTCTAGATTTTCAGTTTAAAGTATCCCAAAAAACACCTTACAGGTGGCTTATTTATGGATTCATGCCTTCTGAAACATAACCTTATTGGTATTACTGGGTGGTTTCTTTTGGTAGAAGATGGTCCATATAATTCTTTGGGCCTTATTAACATCATTACAGTACATCTCTCTTGTTTTAAATCAGCACTACGTTCCATAGAATGCAATTACTCTCAGAAAAACATGGCCACAAGGAAGTATGTGGTTTTTGTGGTTTAGATCTCGTATATGTTTATAATCAATTTCACTTTACTTTACGTAAAGGAAATACCCAACATGTCAACAAAAGAACCTCCCAAAACCCCAACAAACCCCCAGAAGTCACTTAGGTTCTTGAAAAGTTTCTTGGCATACAACAGCACTGCATGTGGGAAAACAAAATACCTCTTTTCTAGGTTCACAAGTCAGAAGAAACGGTTTACAGACATCCTGGCATGAAATCTTATCACAGCACTGCATGACATAACCTTGAACATCTGCAACATTTAATTCTCATCTCTTTCATATGCTCTGCAAATTTCCTGAGCGTATTTTTTGGCAAAGCATTTCAGATTGGTTCCCACATTTTCAACAGATCACCACTTGAAGGCATAAAAAAGCACATCATCCTTTTCCTGACAGAAATCATCTTCCAATTGTCCGAGTGGACTTGACCAAATCCACTCATGCAATCTTCACATCTAATCTAATCTAATTCACTATTTCTCATCCCTTGCCAGAAAAGCAAGCAATTTATTACTTGCTTTTAGAATATCCTCTGGCTTAGAAGCAGCAAACTGTCTGGTCACACTGTGATATAATCCACTAGTACAGCAAGATCCTCTTGCTGTGATATGTTAAACCATTTGCTTTTACTTATGGTACATATCAACATATTTTAAAGACATCATTAAATATTTTTCACTTCAGCCATACAGAAAAGGGGGGAATCCTTATGTTGCAGTGTGCTGACAGAGTAGGAAGATGAAGAGCTAATGTTAGACTCCAGAAATCCAAAGGAAAACACTAAGAAAATGGCTTTGATGCGACTTTGCTCCTCTCCAATTACTCCCATTTACTCCTTCCATCACAGTGAAATCTCTAAAAGGAAATCTTTCACCCCTTCCTTCAGAAGCAGAATTTATCACCTCCATAGAAGCAGGCTTTGATGTGACATTTGGATTTTGCATAGCGATACTGTCACAGTGGACTCCTGTCTAAGGAATTCAGAATTACCTTATCTTCAGTGCTCAGAAACACAAGTAGAAAGAAGTAAATTTGTTGTCTTACCTCTAAATTGTAGAGCACTCTGAAGGTGGACATGCCTGGAGCAAAAGATCTGAAAAGGCTTTCTAGTATGGAACTAGCACTGGGCTGGTGTTGGTGTTTTGAAGACAAGGATGGGGACTTTGAAGACTGAGAACTTGATTCTGATAGCAGCGTTTTCTAGAAAGAGTAAAATGCAGAAGAAATACTTTGAAAATGCTATATTTTGTTATTATTGGCAGTACATATCGTGTAAGTCACTATGTTTTTCAGAAGAGTTTTAAACCCTGACAGATTATAATCTGTCAAAGAATTTATAAAAACAGATATTCTTGCTTGGCAAGATTAGTTATTTTTCAATCCCTACCTTTCTTCCCAGAGAATCAAGCTGATCAAGAGCCTCCTGAATGGCTGGGTCAGTGGGAATCAAGAGCAGGAGTTTTCTCACTCGCAGAGTTATCCTGAAAAATTATCAGAAGTTACAGCTGCAAAATAGGTGTCAGTCACATGGTGGCCTGGTGGATGCCCACACACTGTGAGATGAGTACCCACTCAAACTCTGCAGTCAGAACATTTCTTCAGTGGTTAATAATAATTTAATTTACTTACCTTGGTTCCTCTAGATTGGCAAGCTGGTAAAGCATATCAAACACATTACAGACGAGAGCCATGACTACTCCAGGGAGGGATTTCTCCTGAGAATTAAGCAGAAATACATTGGGTTTTTTCTTCCCTTTCCAGTAGAAGTTATTTAAGAGAGCTCTTTGCAGAAACAACCAACTTCACATGACAAGACTGCCTGCAGAAATCACAGCTACTTTCTAGACTGAGACAAGAACTGAAGTTTTTACACTATCCTGATTCCCTTTCAACAATCAATATTTGAAGTCAATTGTTAGGGTTGACAGAGAAAGAAGATCAGGGGCACTCTGAACATGTCAGCTAGTGGTACTTATTTTTATATTTTCAATAGTGGAATCTTTCCCCTGATGACTATACAATGTCACAGAGTCACAGAATGTTCTGGGTTGGAAGGCACCTCCAAAAGCCTCGTAGTCCAGCCCCTCTGCAGTAAGCAGGGCCATCTGGAACTCGATCACGTTGCTCAGTCTCATCAAGTCTGGCCTTGAATGTCTCCAGGGATGGGGTCTCTACATCTCAAAATATAATCTTATGGGTCCCATTTAAAAGGCTCTGGAGATTAATGAACACCAAGCAGGCTGCAGTAGGTGACAGAATATAATGTACAATCTGCATACATATACTTAAATACTTTAATTCAATTACAGTCTGAAAGCAAAATTAGCCTACTAGAGGCAGGATGTTCAAACTGATGCAGACAGCTTCTGTCTCATCTCACTGTACCCTCTTCTACCCCAGCAGTGTCTCTCCAACTGTAGGAAAAAACTAAGGAAAAGTCTCATGTCATTAAGATGTACCTGTTCCATTGCATAGGATGAACTAAACACACTGCCACTGTTGCTGGAACTGGTTGAGGAATCTGCAGAGCTCCCTGATGGAGTCCCACTTCCTGATGTTTTCACTGTAAGGACTTGTTCATCAGAAAATCCTAGCTGGTGGAGCAGCTTCTGATCTTTGTTTACGGTTAGCTGCAAAAAAATATTTGTCATTTGGTTCTGGAAGAGAGATCCAATTTCATAAAGAAAGAGAATACTTTGGAGCTAACATACCAGGCTGTCATTGGCAAATATCTGTATATTATCCACGGGTGAATTCAACATCTTTGCTATCTTCCACCTGACGCTCCCTACGGTTTCATTGCTATGAGCCTGTAAAATTAAACAACATCGGTTCATTAAGTCTGCTCAAGCAGTAAATTCCAAGAGAAAAAAAAAAATAAATCTTCCATTAAAGTCTTCCTGCTCCTCTGCAATGGGTAGGACAGCAGCAGAAATGCTCCATCACTGCCAGCAAGCAAACAACTTCCTTTTCACACCCTCAAAATAATCAAAATGCATTTTGCCTACAAACACTTCCATTACAGTAGCCTTATACATATTTTAAAGATTTCTAAATGGAGTTTTCAGGTTGATTTGAGACCCTAAAATCAGCTTGTTCTGTTTAGCCCAGGGATTGTGATCAACAGCATGATCAACACACACAACCTGTACACACATACCTCTATGGTGAAGGTATCTTTGGTAGACTCATATGTAACATTAAGTGTTAAAATATGTCCATGGAAAGAGGCACCATGAGGTAGAATAGTTCGGGGAACAGAGTAAAGGTCCTACAGGAGAAGAAAGATGACAGTAAATACCATGCTTAAAACCAGACATTTCTATGATGGCATGTAACCAATTTACTGGAATTGCACTGATTTAAGTAACATTTACTATTTATATTAATACTGGAAGTTGTGTTCTTAACCTTCCCTAGGAAAAAATTCCATCTCTTACCTCTATTGTTATCACATAACGCTCTGCCAACAGCAGCAGTCTCTCAATTATGACAAGTTTAGTTGACCTAAGAGACAAACATAAAAAACAAAAGTAAATTGTCTCAGAGTTTAACTTTCACTGCCCATGGGTAACTAAAAGGAATTAGTCATCTTCAAATATAACTCCTTAAACTTGGAGTTGGAATTAATTAGTAATATAAGCTAAGAAACCTGTGTTATACTGAGGTGCAGCCAGCTTCAAAATAAGTTGCACCCTAACAGTTCCACCCTGTGCTCACATATTTAAAGCTACACATATTTAGGAGTAAGTAAGTCATGGAAGAGGATGAAAATCCTTTTCTCTCTCTATTAAATAAAACCCCAAAACCAAAACCCCAAACCAAATGCCACTGCCTCAGAAATATTATGTGATTAATAGGCTGCTAATAGCCTGTAAGGTTTTTTGTGGGTTTTTTCGGTGTTTTTTTTTCCTTTGCTTGGTTTTTGGAGGCAGTTGTAATTTTTTTAGTTGGTTTTTAATACACATTTTTCAGAGCCTCCTTGGAACCCAAATTGCATTGTAATTGGAACATTTAGTTGAAAAGCCACCAGAATACACAACTACCAACATTGAGAATCTCAATTAGCACTCAAAATCATGTGTGAAGAAGCTGGGAGAAAGCATTTACTGTCATATTTTTTCTCCTAAAGGCTGCCCTACCTGTAAGGAGACTGAACTGATGTTGCTACTGTGGGCATAGCAGTTGCTGTAAGCATCTTTGTAGCTCTTGTAACAGCATGTGTTAACGTTGGACCACCAAGAGCAGAGCTGGCTGCCTAGAATACAAAACAGAGTCCTGGTTTATAACCTGGAGAGTTAAGAAATATTTGTGGAAAGAGTTTTTTTTTCTTTAGATAGAACTATCACAGCCAATCATTCTAGGATGTCAAGCTGAAAAGGGATGCAAGTCCAAGAAGAATTGAAATTAGTCCTTTACCTCTAAGCGTGTGTAGCAATCAGCAATGAATTTCTTGTGCAGTGACACAGAATCCTAAAGAGAAAGTGCACAAGTGAATTAGAGCTTAAACCAAAGTAATGGGAATAAACTGACAGAATCCAAGAAATCAGACATTTTAATGTGCCAAATACCAAGGCTCTCTGAACATCAAAGCACTTTCATGTACAAATATATACCCACCTTTTTCAGTCTAGGAGTAAGATTAATATAGCTGTAGTTTATGATCAATTGAATAGCTTCATTGGCAATTTCTTCATCAGGTGATTCCATTGCAATCTTCCAAATGAAATCCATTCCTATTAATTCTAGTTTTTCTACACTCTATGCAAGAAAGAACAGTAAAATGTGACTGGATTTCTTAAACAGTGGCGAGTTGAATCAACAGGGACAAAAAACTTCCCTCTGCTTAAAATGCATCTTTTGATCAAATCTTAAAATTTTTCTTTTCCAACATGTTGACAAGCTCTGGCATATGGCAAAATGTCATCAGTAGCTGTGGATTTGTATATTTATACTAGGAAGAAAATTAAATTGCTTACAGGTGGGTAAACAAGTCCCAAAGAATACTCTCAGTCAAGCCAACTGAAAAATTAAGAACTTCAAAAGCACCGAGAAATTAAATTGGGAATGGAGAATTTGTTTCACAAAGGTCAACATGGTAATTAACCACATAATAAACCATCACAAAACCTACTATGGTACTTGGCAAAAAATTATGTGTGTGAAGTAAGTTAAGACTTTGTGATAAAGATCTAAAATGCCTATGGGAAACTACTTAACATATAAGCACTTAACAAAAACACTGGAGGATCATAGGATTTAAAATTTGGATATGGTACACTTAAAAATCTTGTCAAGAAAAGTAAAAATAAAACAGAAGGATTTTTTCCCAACTAGGGAAAAGCAAAAATGCACATCAGAATTTAATACATATAGCAAATGGAAGAATAAAAGGGCTATTTTTATCTTCTTTGTCATAGTAACTTATCAATATCTGGAGGGGGCCTACAGAAAGGCAGGGGTAGGACTTTTTAATAGGATATATGATGGGATATGTGACAGGAGGACTAGAAATAATTGATGTAAATTGGAAGGGGGTAGATTCAGGCAAGATATAAGAAATAAATTCTTCAGTGAGGGTAGTGAAACACAGGAACAGGTTGCCCAGAGAGGTTGTGGAAGCCCCCTCCCTGGAGGTGTTTAGGGCCAGGCTAGATGAGACACTGAGCAGCCTGATCTAGTGGGAGGGGTGTTGGAACTTGATGATTTTTAAGGTCCTTTCTAACCCAAACTATTCTGTGATTCTAGTCCACTCATTCCTCCTGCAAGGCTTTCAAAGTTACACACACCAGGTCATCAATTTCTGAATGCTGTAATTCAAGAGTATGAGCTTCAGAATTTAACGGTGTTAATGCTAGAAGGATGATCTGCATATTGACACAAACATGACCATGTCCATCAGCTGCTACAGAACCCTTGTCTTGTCTCCTCCCACCCCCAAGATGTCAGAGGTACTGTACAAGAACAAACTTGGCAGAGCACTCACCAGCTGAGTTCCTTGCCTCTTTAGTCGGTGGTCACACAGGTTCACATTTTCAAAGAAAGTCTTAAATAAACTAAAACCTGAAAAAGGGTGCAAGCTTTTTATTCAGGTCAGACTAAGTTTCTGTGCTTTTTTGAAAAAAAAATGAAGATATCAAATACAGGAGATGACCTTTTTTCCTCTGCGGGTACTGAAACTCAATATGAACCCTCTATAATATCGATTTGCAGAACTGCTTAAATCTTTACTTGAAGGTTTAGGAAGCAAAGTATATATTTAAAAACTAAATACATTGACCAAAGTATTTTCCTTACCATTCATTGTAATTTCATACGACTCTAGTTTAAGAATTTTCTCTTTGAAGAGCTGTTGCTGCACATCACTCTCTAGATCATGCTGTCCTTTTGTGAACCACTCAAAGCACATCTATGAATGAAAGGCAGATGGGTTCTTACTCGGGTGTCATAGCAAGTATTTTAGTTTTATATAGCATTGGCAAACTACAGATACAACAGCATCTCATCTTATGGAAGTCTTATCTCCAGCAACAAATTATACAGGGCTGTATTGCAGCATCAGGGTACTTAACAGTCATTTTTCACCCATATAATATTGAATATCCCTTTTATGATTTCATAAGCATCTAACAAGCATTCATAACTGCAACTATCTCCTGGCTAACTTTCTTCCTTCAGTCAAATTTAATGTTAAAAGAGCATTGCAAGCTTGTTGTTACTTCTATCTCACATGTCCCAACAAACACATGTGCTATTTATGATCCATTAAGATCCATTCTGCAACCACAGACACCAGCTTTTCAGGTTTTGCTTACCTCTCGATCTAACTCACAAACATCCTGGCCTGTTACAAGGCATTCCCAGATCTCCCTGGCACGATTCCAGCCCAGATAAAGGGTGGCTTCTTGCAGAAAAAAGGCCAGAAATTTCAGATGTGCCTCCAAATACTGAGAAAGAGGAAAGAAAAACTCATGACTTTCCTTTCAGAAACAAGAACCTTGATCACTCTTTATTTTTTGCAAACTTTGTTGTCAAATACAGTACACTATGCACAGGCTGGAAAACAGAAATTATTTCAGGTCAGAGATTTATTTCTATTTTACACAACTTTTAACATTACTTTTTTTTTAATTACCTTTCTAAGGAGGAACATTGACATCCCCTTGGATTTGCTAATTTGCTATTACTTTCCTGATTAATCCTATTTTTACAGCAGTTAGTAAGCCATAACTAGTGTGAAAAAAAATTACATTTAATTAAAAATAAAAATCTTCACATTGAATTCAAAAGTAGAGTCTCTACAGGAGACAGAAGGTGGTGAAGAAGCTAGAAGCTGCACAAGCTTGGAGACTGGGGTGGGAATAGCTCTCTCTCTTAAGCACTTAAAGATTTTGCTGAGGAGCCTGTGGATTGTGAAATTTGTCCACTCTTGCTACAAAGCTACAACACACCCTAACAGATAAGTTTCAGAACTATATATAAAAAGTAGTAATTATCCACCAGGGAGAACACCAGTGAATTCCAAAAATGAAACATCATCTGAGCTTACAAATTCAGTCTGTGACATGCTACACTATGTTTTCAAAAACCTAAGGCAGTAATAAATTCAGGATTCAGTACCTCCCGGTAAGTGTATCGACCATCCACTAGTGTTGCTCCAACAAGCCCTCCAGGACCTGCCACAGATGCAGCCAAACGGTGACATGATATTAAGCTTCCTGTCACCAGCTTCACTATTTCAAAGTTTTTCTTTAAATCTTGAATAATGCTCTTGGCAGAAAAAAACAAAACAGAACATTGAGAAGAGAGTGTGTTTTAAGAAAACACATCAACAGGTATGTACACATAGCAGCCTGCTCTTCTATAGAAATATGTCTTATCAAAAGGAGTAACTTTCTTCTCCCCCCACCCCACATCACCTGTATTTTTTAAAAGCATCCAGATCTTATGACAGCAATGCTTTCAGCATGGGCTGAAATAAAAAGATGCTGCAAATCATATACCAAGCCCCACACCTCCACTCAGGCCCTATGAAACACATGTGACTTTGGTGGTGGTGTAGTTTCTCTTCCAAGAATCAAGGTCTACTCAATTACAAAGCAGCTGGTTTAAACATTAGCCATTGCTCATTTCTAAATTGATACCTGCCTGTTAATTATTTTACAAAAGGCTTAGAATAAAGCAAGTCAGCAAACACATTTTTATATATATAACCACATGTGAAACAGCACACAAAACAGCATCTCTGCTTGAACAGTTCACACTACATCACTAAACTTCACCTGCCAAAGTGATTTTTTTAGTTTGTTTTTCCCCCTCCCCTCACTTCTAAAGACTAATTTTCATATCCTATAGAAGAGCCACACAGATGTAACAAGGGCTTCAAAAAGCATCTCAGCATTAATTCTTACCTTGTCTTGTTTTTGGTAAGTTTGCTTAATAAACGAGCGGGTGATTTCGTGGAGCTGACGTAAGGCTGGCACCACCCACACAAACTGAGGGTTATTGTGCTGGGATGACTGGGAGGAAAAAAGCAAGGTGGAAAAATAAAAAGAAAAAACAATTACACACATGTAATTGCCAATCAACAACAGATCAACTTTCCTCTTAGATTCCTAGAAGCCTAATGATTTCTATTAATGGCAATGTTTCAAAACAGCAGCTACTAGCTCTGGAGGCTTCAATTACTTGTTCCTGGTCCCTTTCCAAACACACTCAAGGTGCCCTTCTTGGCTTTCTACAGTGAGCCCTTTGACACACATATATGGCATTTTGCTACCCTTATTATTAAGCCCAAAGTACCACCTCCTTGCTGGAGAACATGCAAATTAAGTAGACAAAAAGAACTCAGTTGCAGCAGGGAGAGATGATCACCACCACCACCGTCCTCAATTACAGGAGATAAGCAGCACTGTTATGGCACCAAAGGGCAATCAAATCAAATTGTTACTTATTGCTAAAGCAGGAATTATGGAATGAAGAACCTGAAATTCTGCTGAGGGTTTAAAGGATGAAGAGAAATTTCTGATTGGTGCTGCAAGGAGCCCTCTGATAGGAAGCGAAAGATACTCAAGTTGCATTTTGAAAGAGAACCTACAAAGAATAACCCTCCTACCTCATAGTTAGAACCGCTCATCACCTTTCTGGGGTGCTTCATTTTCTGTAAAGTTTGACCACACAAACCAGTACTGAGGTTGCTTGTTCAGAGAAGTGATTCCTGGTTTAAATACTGACAACAACCACCTACACACTCTCAGAGATTTAAGTAACCTGCTCATAACAGGGAGCTCCCCACTGAAGATTCCCTCGTGCATCTGAGAATTCTGCCTGAATATTACATTCCCTCCCAGTTTGTGTCCTCATTTCCCCTAATGAAGGGAAATAAGAACACTAGCTATTTTTAAAACAGCTGCTCTATGGTTACTCCAATACTTTCCAGCCTACTATGACAGGTTTCCTTTAGTGTTCTCCACTGCAGCACCTCTGTTAAGGCCATTATCAGAATGTAATTTAAAAAAAAAAAAAAAACAAGAAAAGGAAAAGAGAAGATCCAGAAGAAACTGTTTTACAGGGACTCAGAACTCCAAGTTTGAAATCTGTTTTCACAAACACACACACAAAAAAGTGTGAACCACATCAAGAAGCAACGTATTGTGCTTCCTGAACAACTCAAATCCTCAGATGCTGCAACAGAGACACAACTTATTTTACCATGAAATACATAAATGAAAAAAGTACAAGCCTTTGTTCTTTATCTGCAGAGATACTTCAGGCTGAATAAAGAAGAAGCATTCCTGCAGACCTAAAGAACAACCGCTGGCTATGTGGACAGTGCAGGATGGAGTATATGCAGTCTTTTAAGCCATGCACATCCCTGCTGCTGCCAGGAGACACCTCAGCTCAGGCAGCTGCAGGAACAGCCCCTTTATGTTAGATGAAAAGAGTTTAAGTATTTTAATAAAATACAAAACTACCATGAATTAAGTATCAATTTGCATTTTGAGACTTAATGGCCATGCCAGAACACATGCTTAACTTCAAGAAAACTAATCTAGGCTTTCACATGAAAGGGACAGTTAAAATACTGACATACCTTTACAGTGGTTCCATTTGCAAATTCTAACCTTGGGCCCATCCAGGTAGTTTCCCATAAACTGATCACTCCTTGTGCTGAAAATTTGCTCAAAACAAAGGCAAGAGACTTACTATGAGTCTCATGGTCAACAAAGTGGCTCACACAAAGCCTACCCCTCTTGTGGACTCCCCAAGGTAAGAACTTACAGATGGGACACACAATTTGTGCATCTTGAAAGCAAGGGCAACATCAAGTCTAGATAATGTTTCATTTTGGGAAATACAAAATAATGAACCAACCCTCTTAATATCTTCTATGCATTTGATGATGTAGCTTCTTTTGATTGCCTCTTTCACTGCATAGGCATCACTGAGGATTGTCAGATGTTCCTCCAAGGCCTGCTGAATAAGACTACATGGTAATGTTGGAAGATGGGCCAGCTCCCAAAGAACCTCCAGAACCTACAGGAAGAATGGGAAGATTAGTTAGGATCTAGGAAGTACAGAGATGAGCAAGTCTACATTAAATAAAGAATATAAAGAACAGAAAGAAATAGATTTTATTTCCCATTCACGTGCCTTCCCAGTGGTTGTCTCTACCCGTGCTTCTCTGCCAATCCGCCCTATCAGGCTCAACAGCTTCTGTCGCACTCTGTCACTCTCTGTCTCCCAGCTCTGTGTGACAAGGAAATAACATTCACTGTCCCAGAAACACACATCATCAGTTTGTTAAGTCTCAAGTCTACACAAAAACAGTCTACAGTTGTTTTACTGAAGGAAAATGAAAATATGATTATGTTTCAACAAGGCTTATCTCCTTTTATTTTGTTACTGGAGTTACAGTGCTAATTTACCCAAATCTTTTTCTAATACAAACCAAAAGAGATTAAAAACAGTAATAAAAATCTCACTTTTCGAGTATTCTAACCCTGCCTACACAGAATCATAGAATGGCTTGGGTTGGAAGGGATCTTAAAGATGTTCTAGTTCCAACACTCTGGTCATGGGCGGGGACGTCTCCCACTAGAACAGAATCATAGAATGGTTTGGGTTGGAAAGGGAACTTAAAGATGTTCTAGTTCCAATACTCTGGTCATGGGTGGGGACGTCTCCCACTAGAACAGAATCATAGAATGGTTTGGGTTGGAAAGGGAACTTAAAGGGGTGGAAGGGACCATAAAGATAATTTAGTTTCAACCTCCCTGACATGGGTAGGGACATAATTTGTTTTAATTTTAATTCAATTAGGTGTAAAAACAGCAGTCAAGACTTATGGGTCAACAAAAAAAAAATCAGCTTTAAAAATGTTATTTTGTAACAAATTTTATATTTCTATTTTTACAGAGAAAACACAAATGTATCCAAAGGCTGTGCCTTTTGGGAGGCTGGATGCACGGCTACATCTCATCAATTCTCTCCCTAAGGAATTTAAGTTCATGTGAGAATTCACCTTTTGGATTAGGACAAATAAATGATTGAGTTGATCAGAGCTGAACTTCACAGCAGCTGCAGCAATGATGGTGTGTATGTTCTCAATCACAGTGGAGGATTGTCCTGACTGAAAAGAGGAAGAACAACACATGAAAGTAGGTTTTAAATACAAATAAGATAGATAGTAACTTTCACATAGGTATTATCCTTCTATTCATACCAATGACAAAGTTTATCTTACAAAGGTAAGAACTGCCTCTGTTGCTCATTTTACCAGCAGAGAGGTCTCTGGAAGTAATTCTAAAGCAGCAAAGAAGTTGTTCTGCAATTACTAACAGCAGCTTCAGGATTCTGCAATGTCACACACTGCTGTAAGGTGTGAAGTTTGTGTGTGCAGTGCTCCATTTCTGACACTCTTTAAGGCTTTACTCAGAAGTGAGCAATACAAAAATCTCCTCCCACGCTGATGGGAGCACCATGGTAACAGCAGCCAAAAGAGTGAAGGAAAAACTCCATTTTATTAAAGAATAAAAGTGAGCAAGTCAGAATCATGCTTCAGCTCTGCTAAGCATGCATGACTTGCGACCGTGCCTGCACATACTGCGGAGCTGACAGAGTCCAATGAGTTTAGTCTAAAATTTCAACATTTGGACAGAGAAGAAAATTATTTCCTGCAGTGGTAGATTATGTTTCTGGTCAAAATTTCCACGTGTCATTTGCATTAGGCAGCAAAACCTTTCCTACACAGCAATGAGCTGAATATACATATAGTGAACGTGAAAAGATGACTTGTCATTCAATTACATGTATGTACAGGAAATGAAATGGGAATTGGTACAATCTGAGCCCACTCTTATTGAAGTCACACTGTGAGCACTTTTAAGTTTACACCTCTAGCCATGATAACAAATACCCTGAGGCATGTGTTTTAGTCTAGACAAACACTCCATCTACTTCATGCTCACAACTTTTCATTCCAAGCAAAATATTTTTACAACCCCTTAACACTTACTGCAAAGAACTGAACCTCATGTGAGATTTAACAGCTGAGTTGCAAGAAATTGCCAGAACACTTGTTTTCAGATGGTAAAGGAAGAAGTAGTAGAAAGCCTGTGCATTAATTATACTGTTAAAATCTCAACACCTCCACTTCGCAATACAGAGATGCCTATTTTATAAACTAAAAAAAAAATAAAATAAAATCCCACCACCAGAACATTTGCTTTTGTAAGACAATCTAAAAGCACACATCCTGGGTGCTTACCTGAATTCTCCAAATTTTAGTGAGCTCATCTAAAGACAATTTACTGCCCAGCAGTTCGATAATTCCCTTTATCCGATCACAGTATTGTGCTTGGTCTATATTACCTGTAAAGGAAAGGCAATGTATCAATATACTTCAAATATTATTATATAGATTAAATGGCTAAGAATGAACAACCTCTCTTGAAAGGGAAAAGAACAGTTATCTTCATTTGAAAATTCTTTCTTTGCTCTTACATACAAATCTATCAGTTAAAAAAAAAATAAAAGGCTCCTCCTCCATTTTTGTTTCACTTCATCCATCTGACAGCAGTTCACACCTACAAGGTTTTGATACTTATGTAAAAAACCCCAAAATCTCATTTCCCTCTTTTCTAGAGAGTAAAAAACACTGGTACAGCAGAAGATATCTGCACAGACCTCAGAAAGAGGACTTGAAGACAGTAGAAGAATTTGCAAGGTTCTCTTTACCCTGTTTTGAAGGCAATGAAAACCTTGGATTCCTTTGTTAATTATATTTAATGAAAATGTATTGAAAATGACAGACAAAATTTTTAAATTAAGGACATTCAAAGACTAAAGCTCATGTCCAAAGGTCTTTGAAGTTCTTACCTTCTAGAGCAATGGACAGGACAGAATTTTCTACCAACCAATTCAGCAATCTGTCTGTATCTATTGCATTCTTCACCGACTTGGATACAGTGCTGTCTTCTATTAATTTTGTTACCTGGAAATTGCAAAATGTGAGATTCTAAGAATGATTCCCACATGCATTAAACGTTCACAAAATGAAATCTATTCCAATATCTTACTGTGAAGCTTAAGTGTGATTCCTGAAATATTTCAAGCAGAGGAAGTGTTAGTTGCATTTATTTTGCCTGGTTGGTTTGAGGGATTTTGTTTGTTGTTTTGGTGGTTTGGTTTGTGGGTTTTTTTTTTTTAAATTTCAGTCACTCAGTGGGCTTCTGTTTTTGTTTTTAATAAGATGTTTAAAAGCAATTTTTTTGCCAGAAACACCTCCTTGTCATTAGTATGTTGCAGTAGATTCTCATTCCCAGTGTGACACAGAAAAGCTGGTCTGTGCTGCCAGGTATATTTCTACAGATATACCAGAAGTAGGTTATCTCAGGCGCCTGCTTGTTACACTCAAATCAGTGCCCTATTTTTTATCCAATACAGAACAGATACAGGCTCCTTGCTCTAGGGAGAAAGAGTAAATTGCTGCTAAAGCACTCAGAAATTACACTTTCATAATTTCACTAAGAATACATGGCATTTATGATTAAGAACCAAACAACAGTGAGGTTTAACAACTCA
This sequence comes from Turnix velox, assembly GCA_013400935.1. Lineage (NCBI taxonomy): Eukaryota > Metazoa > Chordata > Aves > Charadriiformes > Turnicidae > Turnix > Turnix velox. Next base: position 170,007 of record VZTY01016785.1, on the reverse strand, counting down.
GTTTTCCTATAAATAAACAGAAAACGCAGTAGAGGGGCTCTAAAACAACTAACAATGCTAGTGTACTAAAAAAAGGTCTTCTTCTGGAACAATGAAATTATAGAAGTTCTGAAAGACAGAGATGAATGAACAACTCTTTATTTAAATCACAACTACCACGACAAACAAACTGCTTTCTTCTTCTTCTTCTTAGATGTAAAATTCTAGCTTAAAAGAGCCATGGTTCATAAACTTCAGCTCCTTATTATACAATGTCCATGTATAATAGTAATAATAATAAAAATAATAATAAGAAGAAGAAGAACAACAACTACATATATATATATATAGTGTAATGATCTAACTGGACAGAGACATCAACCCAGAATGAAGTCCTGTTTGTGCTCTTTTTGTCTTCTTCTCTCAATAAGGAAAGGGTTGTCCCATAGGATTCCCTGAATTATCACCATTACCTAAGAGTAAATCCTCAATGAACAGGATAGACAGATCATCACCTATAAATTAACCTGAAAATGCAGTTCTTAGGAAAGGTACAAACTATGTCTTGTTATTTTCTAATTGGAAGCCAGGGTCTCCTAAAATTATGAACAGCTCCTGTAGCTCTCAACTCACTTTGGTAATTATTACAAACTGAGCTTTTGCTATAGTAACACAATTTGTCAGCATTATTTCTTTTTAACTAACAATCCTGCATGCTCACACACGCACACGAAAAGCAAACCTACCTCTTTGAGGGAATTCATTTTTGCACTGAAGTGAGGAGATTTCAGCATGCGCAAGAGAATGTCCAGCCGTAGGTCATCCACTGCAGTTACTAAGTCAGGTTGGAAGCGCATACACAGCAGTTTGATACCAGACAGGAGTTCAGGGATACTCACTAGTCTCTGTTTAAAACAAAACACACACACAAAAAAAGGAGACAAATAAAAATGCTTTTAATCTATTCAAACTCCAGCAATGCACGAAGAACAGGTTTAGTGATCCAATACAGAGTGTTTAATAATCAAAATGCAGCACCAGGGACATCTGCAAGTATTAATTCTAGCTTGAAATTCTAAAATAACAAAGCTTTTGGATAGAGTAGATTCTCCTACTACAGATTTGGTGCACAAAATTAGTTCTCTGTAAGAAGAAGAAGACTGGTGAGACCACATCTGAAATACTGCATTCAGTTCTGGTTTACTCAGTTCTGGAAGGACAGGGAACTGCTGGAGAGGGTACAGTGGAGACCAACAAAGATGACAAAGGGGTTGGAGCATCTCCCTTCTGAGGAAAGGCTGAGGGAGCTGGGTCTCTTTAGCTTGGAGGAATCTGAGGGGTGATCTCATTCATGTCTATAAATACGTAAAGGGTGAGTGTCAAGAGGATGGAGCCAGGCTCTTCTCAGCAACCACTAATGACAGGACAAAGGGCAATAGGTGCAAGTTGGAACATAGGAGGTTCCACAGAAAATGAGAAGAAACTTTGTCAGGGTGAGAGAACAGTGGCACAGGCTGCCCAGAGAGGATATAGGGTGTCTCCTTCTCTGGAGACACTCAAACCCCATCTGGACACCTTCCTGTGTGACCTGATCTGGATGTTCCTGCTCTGGCAGGGGAATTGGACGAGATGATCTTTTGAGGTCCCGTCCAATCCCTGATATTATGTGATTCTATGTCATTCTATGTACTATGCATACTTTCCAACTTACAATTAATAACCTAAAACTAAGCAAAAAGTCACCACAAAAATAGAACTGAATGCCAAATTCTGGGTAACACAGGAAGTAACAAGTTACGCAGATATTCTATCAACAGTTACTGAATTTGCAGCTAATGCAACTGTTGCATGCAACAAATTAGGAGGATTTAACTAACTCCATACAGTACCTTCAAATCAGTTAGAGAAGCCAGCATCTTGTACATTTCAGAAGGGGACTAACAAAATCATATTTGATAGCAACAGTAGCAAAATATTTTCAGAACAGTCATGACATCATGAAAAAGGAATTGAATACAAGTAGATAAATGTACTTTCCACTATATCATTCATTTTGAATTTAGAACAGCCTGGATTTTTGCCAGTGAAAATAAAGCTATTGTTCAAGTCTATGTCAGCATTTCCAAGTAAGTTCTTCCTAAATATTTAATATATAAAACGTTACCTTGTCTTTCAAGTCCTTCTCTTCTACATTCTGTACATATTTAATCATTTTATGAATGATTGGATCCAGCATGGGCTATAAAGAAGGTGAGAAAAGGCAGAACAATCATTTTATGTTTCCTGAAATCAATGATGTTACTCTGAAGATCCGGTGGCAGCAAGGTGAAATACAGAGCTGAAAGCTCACAACTATCTAAGATAAAAAGCAACACCTACAACATACTTAAAACTATCCTGAAAAGGAAGCAATTACAGCAAGAAGCCCTTTCACAGAAGGCCATTACCATAATGAAAAAAAAAAGAAGAAATAAAATTCATAAAGCAGCCATTATCAGATGGAGATGCCTCTGGCTCCTAGTGGCTTCTGAACTATCTCCATTTCAGAGGGCTCCATCTACACTTGAGCAAAATACTCCAATCACATTTCTATCTATTTGCTTAGAAGATTTTTAGAAGAAAGGCATTTTACCTGTACTACAGAAGAGTTAAGATATTCTGCACAGACTCCAAATGGCTGAACTAATGCAGAGATTGCCTGAAAGAAATACAGCAGTTATTCAAGTGCACATAAGAGATCTTTTCAGAGCTACTGATCCATATCATAAAAAATAAATGAAGGTGAATGAGTTATTTATCTCACTCATACAATAACTTCCAGTCATTTACTACAGTGATTTTGGTGTTAGAACGGGGTTCAGGAGACAGATTTATGCACTATGTATTTTTGCCTGAAATAAAAAAAAAAATGCCTTCCCAGTTTTCACTAGCCTTGGTCCTCTCATCATTCTGCTCAGTGTTCTCTGTCTAATCCTGTTTCAGTCACAGAAGTAAACAGACACATCACATTTTGGTCGCTTTCTACAGAAGTGAGAAGTGTGAATTTAAGTCTTGAGGTTAGAGCCAAGTAGGAGAAAGACTTTTTACACACACCATGAACATGTCAAGATCTCTTCAATTGGTTTTAATATTATTTATCCTCAAATTATATACAGAGTATAATTTTGTATTATCCAAACTATAATTTTTTTCTATGATTCTCAAGTGATACCTACCTATCATCAAGAAAATGAATGTATAAAGACATTTGTTTGTCAATAAATACCAACAAAATTGTTTTACCAAGAACTGTGAAATTGAGTGTGCACCACAGCAATCAAAGGCTTAAATTAAGTGATGCTGAACCAAATTTCCCATCTAAACAAGCAGTTATTAGTCAGTAAAGAAAAATCAATGTTTCTACTGCAGTATCAGGATTTACATTGTTTCCTTATTCTCCTGTCACACTCACACATTAACTCCTCACTTTATCAAACAGCAAATATCAATGCCCCAGGAAAAGACAATTCTCTCCAAATGGCATTTCACTGAAAGCAGACTGATTTTATAATGAGGGACAAGATTTGAAATTACATTATCTTTCCATCAGCCTCCTTTTCCTTCAAACCTCAAAAGACTATGAAGTCTCCTGGACAGTGCTCAGGAAAACTAAATAAGTTAGGCTTTGTCACCAAAATAGTCTACAGCTTTTAGACAGCTCTTGAAAAGGATTAGGCAGTCTCCATCTTCCTAAGGTTTTTTATTCCTTAAACAATGATTTCTATAATAAATGACAGAAGTCAATTCACTTGCAGCTAAGTGCAGCTACAGCAAATGGAAAACCAGGGACATCCCTGTGAACCCACAGACTGGACTGCTTGATGTCTAACTGGAAGGCTGAATGTTAGCCAGAAGGATGCTAATTCTTCCTCTTTCCTGTGATGACTTAAAAGCTTTTCAGTCTGGATTCTAACTCATCACCTCATTTGACCTCCAGTCTGACTGCACTTTTCTGAGGTTGGATGGGAACGTTGCCCTGGTATCAAAGCAAAGGTAAAAGCACTGCCAAAAGGGACACTACTGCTCCTACACTAAGTGTGGAACAGAGAGGGAGAACACTCATGGCAGAGGATGACCTTACCCCAAGTTCAATATCTTCTGAATTGAGTTTGGACTGAATTGCTGAAAATCCACCCAACTCTGCAAACTGAAAGAAAATAATCAGTATTATGTTAGTAAACTACAGCACTTTATCTTTTAAGTAAGTTATTACAGACAATAATCCTCTGAGAAGTGATGGGATGTCAACAGGTATCTTTCACTGGGGAACATCACATTCGACATAGGTTTTTGTGGGAATTTAGGGGGAATGCAATTATACCTGGCACCAGTATAAACACTGAGATAGAAACTCTGAGCTAATAAAAACAGATAGAGGGAAGAAAGCTAAACCACACATAGCAAGAGCTGACTGGCCCAGCAATTTAGGCTGGGAAACAGAACTTCAGCCTCAGCTGAGCTCTAGATTTCCTCTAGTCACAACTATCACATTTAGATAAAGGTGTTTAGGAAAGAAGGACAAAAACTCAACAAGATGTATTTAGCAAGGCCCTGCTCTACAGGATTATAATCCGAAATTATTTTCTTTGTGGTTGCCACAAAAGTGAAGACTAGAAACAAGTCTGAAGGAAGGGAGAAGAAATTATCTCTGAACCACAGCAAATTCAAATGACAAACAACAGTTCTGCTTGGTTTACATTTACCTACCCTGTTTACCAGATCCACCAGCCACCCATGAGGTTCCTTAAAGAGTTAAGATATAACAAATTAGAAGCTGCAATGATAATTTATCTTCTGAAAGAGAGATTAGGACAGATAAACTAAGCCCATTTACCCACACCTCAAATGCACACGCTGTGATTTCAAAGAAAACAGCAAAGTGTTTGTAACAGCTCCTTTACTAAGCTCTGGGAGGTTCTGATTAGCATCATCCATTTTTGGACTGTGCTTGACATCACTGGCCATGTGCTGTGGTAACAGTGCGTGCTATGGCTGCTGACTCACACACAACTATATTTATAGCACGTTAGCAGCGTGGAACGTTACTAAAGAACCTCTCTCAAAGCAAGAGATCAAGAATTTTCTTCGGCTGCCACTAACTTGTTTCCTTAATGAGAGATCAACACCACGGAGGATCCTTCTTTAGGCCCACCCACCCAAACAACTGTGACTAGAGAGTGAAAACATCAAAACTGTCTTCTTGCTGTCCTTGGCTGTCAGAAAGGTATGAAAGCTCTGCTAGAACTCTACACTTTGAACCATCCTGGTCATTTCCCACCCAACAGCCACCACACATAATGAAGATCTATTTGCTGTAGCTGTGGGCAGCACATTTCATCTTTCTTGTGTTATATATATGTACCTATTAAGCAATCTTTTCTGAAACAAAAACGTTTGCCCTAAAAATAGGTATTAGGGCACGGCTGTGCTTACCTTCTGGAAAGTGGAAATGGGCGACACAGCATGCATGTTCCCCTCCCCAAAGACTTCTGCCCAGTTTCTCTGGCACACCTTCATTCGATTCTTGAAATGATACTCGTTGTCAGGGTTAAATGCCTTGAAAGAAAAACCCATGGCAATGAACAATGTGGCTTATGCCAGTGTCAAAACTTAGCCTGACAATGTCTCTCGACTTTTTCAGTGGAATACTTCACAAAGATTGAGCAAAAGTCAAAGTTTAAGAGAAGACCCCCTACTCCTGTTTCTCAGGTCTTGCTGTATGAAGCATCCTGAAGCTTCCGTTCTGTATATACAATACACAAAACCCACATGAGCCGAATATCCATATAAAGAGTGAGATAAAGTAACAATTTTAAAAAATAAACTGTAAAGTTCAGCAAATATGATTTTGTTTTTTTGAGCTTTACAGAAGCTTTTAATAGCACTAGTTCCTTTATCAGTTGCATTCTGGATGTTAAACCTGCAGCAAGCAACACCTGCAGACTGTAAGGTAATATATTACAACCTAAATATTTAGAAAAAGCAACAGCATAAGTATGAAATGTCAAACACCCAAATATTAGAAACTGCATCAAAGAGTCAAATACCATTGTAAGCACACCCAGCAGGCCCACAGGGATAGGATCTTGTTTGACTCTTTCTGCAACCAGGTCCACCAGCAGCATAAGCATGTTGTATATCCCTTCATGGATTTCAGTTCCCCATTTGTGAACAGCACTGGATGTCAACAGCTAAAAAAAAAAAAA
>VZTY01016785.1:149732-163722 GCA_013400935.1 Turnix velox | reverse complement strand
AAAAAAAAAAAACCCAAACAATGTTTCCCTAGATTTTTTGTTTTATTTTTCTAGATGCTCTTCCTGCACTAATTGCTCAAGGGTTAATTAAATTTGTAATTTCACTGAAGAACACCTTAGATCAAAGTTTATGACAGAAAATGAAATGCACCAAACTGTTTTGCATTTCCATGCACTAGTAAACACTATAACCTTTGCAAAGAGCAACTAACATGAAACTAATTTGTTTGCAGATTGAGTCTACCACTACTAAATCTTCAAGCTGCACTGACTCAGCTCTAGCAACCATTTATCAACTCACACTTGTTGAGGATTTTCTGGTGGAAAACAAAGAACATGTACCATGAGAAGAGAGGTATTTCATGTTGCTTTCCCACCTACTGAAACATGTTTTTTAAATCTGGTCAAACGTGATCATTTATAAATGACACAAAGCTTCCACCGGCAAACTTAATTTGATTTCTGCTGCCTCTGCATGTACATAAGCAGCTAAAAAGCTCAACATTTTAAATACCATTATTTTTTTTACCATTTTAAGAAACAAAACAATTTCCTGCACATTCTGAACTTAGATTTCTACAGGTTATCCTTTTGGAGGAGCAGTCAATCCTGTTTATTTAATACAGAAAAATATCAAGTGATTTAAAAACATTATATATAACGTTATGACTCTTTTAATACCCAAAAGGAAAAAGAAGTTTTTTCCCCCCTTGAATGACAATCTTCCTTAAATATATTCTCAATATTTTAAGATTAGGACTCACTTTTAAAAAGATGTGTAAACATTTGATGCATATAGTCTAAAAACTGGGCTGTAACTGAAATGGACAGAATGGTGAGAAGTAAATTTGTTTCAGGATCATTGTAGAGAAGTTCACAACAACCCAAAGAGACACAGTATGAACAGAGGGTTTAAACTAATTCTTAACAGAACAAGAATGAATTTAGCAACCCTTCAAAGAAGAATGAAGACAGTTTAAGAAAATCTGATTCTGAACTTGATGTAAATGGCAGAATCAGAGGGTCATCAAATCAATTTTTAAGTTCCACTTCTTACTACAGAGCCCATAATTTAAGAAAAACAAGAAAAAGAAAAAAAGCTAGAGCAGGAACAAAACTGGAACTTTGCATGATGTTAATATGAGCCTGAATGTGATTGTAACCTCATAAAACAAAATTTTAATCTAAGAACACAGTTGGTAGCCACTACAGTTTCTGAAGGCTGCATTACAAAACAGTTCCCACCATGAACATCACAAGGAAGCACTGAAATGGTCCACTGGACCCACTTACCTTTTTAAATGCTTCAGGCATGCATCTGTCCATAAATCTCTTGCAATTCTCATCAGAATCAGAAAGACCTTTACAGAAAAGAGAGTGCTTTTTTGAAAAGCATTTAAAAAACAAAAACAAACCAACTTTTTAAGATTACCTCACGGAGCTCACTGCAAGGTTTTGGGAACAGCAACTAAACTCAGCAGTAGTAAATGTGCCACTGTTCATTGATTACTGGCACACTTTTTCAGCCATGAAAATGTGGGAGTGAAGAGAATTTGCTTTTTAGTGATAAGAAATTCCCCAATGTTCATTCTTACACAAGTTCTTTAAGCATTATTATCACCAGAGGCATTTCTCCCTTCAAAGTATGCAACTTCAGTTAATTCACAGAGTCATAGAATAGAATCATAGAATAGTTAGGGTTGGAAGGGACCTTAAAGATCATCAAATTCCAACCCCCCCTGCCATAGGCAGGGGCAGCTCCCACTAGATCAGGCTGCTCAGTGCCTTGTCCAGCCTGGCCTTAAACACCTCCTGAGAGGGGGCATCCACAACCTCTCTGGGCAGCCTCTTCCAGTGCTCCACCACCCTCACCGCAAAGAATTTCTTTCTTATATCTCGCCTGAATCTACCCCCTTCCAACTTACATCCATTATTTCTAGTCCTCGATGCTTCCTGATGCTTCACAGCCTCCACTCAAAATCAAACATAAAAGCAGACTTTTAAAAACAACAAAGCAAAGCAAAACCACCTAAACAGTTCCATACCTTAAACAGATTATAACATCTCTCTCATCTGCCATTCAGACACGGTGGAAAAACTATCTCAGACTCTTTGTTATATAGCAGTTTTTGAGTATGATGCCTCACTAACCCTCAAAACCCCAGACAAAGTACTGAACACACAAAAATCAGATTCAGGCCTAATGCAGTATAAACATCCACTAGGGAAAAGCACAAGTAAGGTATAGTGTAGATTTAGATGACAGATTGTTTTTACAAATGGAAAATAACCAGCAGAATGAAAAAGAGTCTACAATTCAGCTCTGAAAAACAGAGATTGTAATTCCTACAATCATTATAAACATCTACTGCATTTTCAAAAAAAGCTTAAATAAACAACTGCAGAGAAGAAAAAATAAAGAAGCCAACATTCTTTTCAGCATTGGATGGAACAGTTCACTGTTAATCACCTTCACAGAGGTGTGATTGTGAACAACTACAAGATTAATATGAAAGATATAACTGCCCACCATAACATCCATGAAATCCTTTCAACAGATAATCTTTATATGCATAGAAAAAACTTACCCAGTCTTGCAAGGTAGGTGGATGCAATCAGGCACTTGCCCAGAGACTCCTCACGTTTATAGGGTATGGACCAATGATCTGTTAAAACTCTGCTCTCCAGTTCATACAAGTTAGTTGTTGGAAACTCAATACCTTCACCAGAGCAATTCCCATTTTCGTCATTTTTCTGCAAATAAATAGGAAGTTCAAGTGAAACAACTTTCATCTTGCTCTCTCCTAGAGACTTTAAAGGATTTAGCTGCTTCAGAAAAAGCAGCTGTGCTTCTAACAAGCATGTCCAATTCTCTAAACCCTGGAGGCTGCATGTGTTTTTCCAAAGCAGAACTTAATATTTTAATTTGAAGGGATTACATACCTTTATGTATTTCCTGTAGGTGATAACTACTATGTTTACATAACTAATTGCTAACTAATTGCCTATTTAAAGTGGAAAATCTTGTTCCTTAGCATATCAGATCCTAGCGCCAAGTGATAAGTACTTCCCATCCCTGTGAGACTGTAGAGCACAAACCTTGATCTTCAGAGATCTGCATATTAATCCTCTGCTCAACAACTGCAGTAGAATATGGAACAGTTTATTCTCAGGGAAGCAAATTTCATCACCCTTTCACCCCATCACATCAAGAAACACAAGACACTAATCCAGTACTTTTACTAGCTAGTTATTTAATGAAAACTTTGCATGTCAAATATAGTTCAGCAAGGAAACTACAAATGACCTTTTCCTGAAGTCATAATGAGTTACTGGAAAGTGTTCTGGAAGGTAAATAGGGAAATAATAAGGAAACAGCAGCAAAGCTTTACAGTTTTCCTCACTTGTGCCACTTGACAGCAGCTATTTCTGTGATCAGGCAGAATGCAGAACCAGTCCCAAGTTCTTTGCTAAGAGCCACATGAGGTAACAGCCTCAGGAGCGCCAAATTAAAGAGTAGACAAGTTATCCATTTATTTTCTTTTGTTTATTTTTTAACCTCAGAGAAACTAGAGCTACCCAAAGTGTCAAAGAGTTCGCATGGACCAGCTTTCCCCGCCTTCACAAGAGAAGAAAATTCAAGCAGGAGAAAGGACAGAACATCAGGATCAGGCCTGGCCACAACCAGGAGCAACTGTCAGTGACAGTAAAAAGATCTCCAGAGAGAAGCCAAGGACAGAAGGAAGGAAGGACAAACTGGAAACAAGTTCAAAAGTAAAAAGATAAATAAAAAAAGACACAGTCAGGAAAGTGAATGGAACAAATAGAAAGAAATAAATCAAAAGAACTCAGGAGTATACTGTATATATAGAACAAAATCAATATATGCAGGCAAGAGTGTTTCCAGCTCTATCACTGCACTGGTTATTTGCAGGATTAGATCTGCTTATTAAAAACTGAGTGTGTCAGACTCACTTTCATAGTGACTCAAAAATATTAAGCCAAGGAAACAGGAACTGTGTTGAGTTTGCCCTTTAAATTTCACTGGTGCAGGTGACAATAGCTCACAGTAGCTAGACTTACTTACAGGTGCTAAAGAGTACAGAAGAGTGCTCAGAAAAAACCCATGTGTTACTGCTTGGAAAATAAGGTATCACTTTCCCCCAGCCTTTTACCAAGCTAGCAGTAATGGATGCAAATTGGAAGAGGGTTGATTTAGGCTGGATGTAAGAAAGAAGTTCTTTACTGTGAGGGTGGTGAGACACTGGAACAGGCTGCCCAGAGAGGCTGTGGATGCTCCCTCTCTGGAGGTGCTTAAGGCAAGGCTGGATGAGGCACTGAGCAACCTGGTCTAGTGGGAGATGTCCCTGCCCACAGCAGGATGGGTGGAACTAGCTGATCTTTAAGGTCCCTTCCAACCCAAACCATTCTATGATAACTTTGTTCTTATGGCAAGTCTTGCTTCAACAGACTTGAGTATCAGCTTCTGAAACTGTAGCCATCTGATCCAGCACTGTGCATGGAAGTCTAATGTAATTCACCTCCAGCAAACCATGCCCTGATCAAATACTCCAGCTTTTGCTGAACAGATGTACTCCAGTAATGATTAAACAAACACTACTTAAGTTTGCAGCTTTTGTAAGGGACACTCATAGAGAATATTAAACCATTTCCTGAAGAAAATAAATATGCAGTTAGAAAGACTGTACATACAGATCAGTCAAATGCAGTCTGTAACATAGAACACCTTTTCCTTTGGTGACAGACTGTTGTTATTCCTCTGTACTAACATGGTGAAAGGTGTGAAAAAGGAGTTATGTAGATGCATACATGGGCTCCCTAGAGAAATATCCTCATAAGAACAGTCTCAAGCACTAGTTCAAGATCCTCTCTCTGGGGACCTGGCACCTCTGGGAGCCATTTGGAAAGCTGAATAAACAAAACCTGTTACATATCTGATCAATAAAATATTGCATAAGTGTGTAGTATGAAAGTTTCCATGTAAGACTTGACACAGAGCAAAGATTAGCCCTCACACAGAAAGATACAAATTAACTTTAATTGCCAAAAGGTCACAATTCCAAGCTTCAAAATGTATTCTTGCAGAATTAAGCTAATTAACTCATCTAACACTGCTTAACTAAAGCCCTGATGTTTTCCATACTAGTTACTTTACATAAAATAACAAGCTGTTTAAGAAAGTGTTTGGATGCTAAGTGGAAGTCTTAGTAATGAAATTACAGTCAAATTATAATTGTTAATTTGTTTTGATAGAAAGCTACCAACAGGATTTATTATCACCAGAGCTAAGAGGCTCACTTTACATACTCTTGAATCTACTGGAACTTCTGAAACAGAATCCTATACTCCTTCCAACAAGCAACAGGATCACACTTTCTAAGACATCAGCAGATCTAGCAGTTCCCTTTGCCCTCATGCCTCTCTACTAAATGATTTTCACAAAATGACCACAGTTCTCTAGCCAAACAAAATACATTTTTAAAGATTCACTGTTTTACTAAAAAAGAAACTGTATTTTTTTACTATGTACCTACAAACAGGAACTAATTTAATTGCACTTAAAAAAATGCATAGAAGCATAACTAGAAGCCAAAAATTCTAAGTCCACCTTGCAGTTTTTAATCACAATTACGAGGAAATACATTTTTCAGTGCTTCAGCTTCCACAGCTGGGAAGTGTCTACAGCAAGACCTTCCTATGCTGCAGTCACTAGTGTTTGCAGAATTCTGCAAGATGTTGAGCTGGAGGCAACATAAGAGAAATACATCAAACACCCATAAAACCCAACAAAGCATTTCTCTGATCTATTGTGTCCATCAATTTAGGAAGAAGCTATGAATCTTGAAGTGATGACTTGACAGTCCCTCTATCTGCCAGACTACTGATTAAAGCAACTTTTACTTTCACGCCTGGGTGTCAATTCTTTTTCCTTTTAATTAACTCCTTAAAGGAGGACATTCTGTTACCTAGAACTGAATCACAGGGCTAAGAATTTAAAGGCTTTCAAATAAATCAAAGCTACCACCTTGCACTTAACACTTTAACACACTAAGCACAAGTACTGAATGATTAAAAAAAAAACCTGTTACATTTTCATATCTGTAACCTATTTGCTTTCTATAGGCTGCTGCTCTGGGAGCTTAAAGAGCTTCTTCAAACTCATGTTAAGTGGGAGGTAAGTGAACAAAATCAAAGAGTATTTCCCTGTTGCCTGTCCTTGCCATCAAACTCATTCAACCCTCACTGCTAAGGGCAAGCTTAGTATCCTTTAAGGAAGGTCACAATATCAATAACCCTCAGTAAATGGCACTAAATGTGAAAACTCCCCATTATGTTTCCTATTTGGCAATAAGAAAACACTCTGTGATTTCCTAAATGTTTTATTGATGAATAGACATCCATTTGTGAAGTATATTATTGTTTAAATGTTCTGAGTCCTACACAGAGACAACACCTTGCCCTTGCATTTTCATCCACAGGAGAGTATTTGTTTGCAACAGGAGTGCTTTTTGTTATTTATGTTCTGGTAAGAAAAGCAAGCTAGTTGCATAGACAGATGGATGTTTTATTCTTTTTGCATAGAAGTTAAGCTCCAACATTCAATTTTTTTACTATATACTACTTCACACATGTCAATATAGTTGTGTCGTATGAAATAAATGCTAGTATTTCATCATGTTAGTACAGAAGAATGACAGTAGTGTAACATTACAGGAAAAGAAATTATATGTTACAGACTGCATTTGACTGATCTGGACTCTCATCCAAAACATGTTCTCATTTATTTAGTGAAAGTTCTCAAAGTTTTGGACACTGACCTTGCTAAGAGTAGTACAAGTGTACTGTCAAAAGTGCATGGTTAAACTCATGATCCCTTCCCACAAATTGAGAGTCTGGGACTAAGAACACAACATAACTTTAAGAATAAATATAAATTCAGGAAAGTTAGAAAATAACTTGGGCTTTCTAAAAACATTGCTTGCACTGGGCTCCAGATTTCCAGGGAGATGGTGTGATGTTACTAAGCAATATTCCCCAGTGCACCTGCCTAGCTGCTCAGAAATAAACAAAGTACTAAGCTTTACAGCAAAACAAAACCACTGAGGCTCTGTAAAAACCACCAGTAAAAGATTTATTTAACTTTACAAAAGAAGAGTGTCTTTGCCCTTTTATACTATTACAGCACTAGATCTCACTGCAGTGGAATCTGAGACATATAGATTTATATCACCAAAAAGTGCTTGCAACATTTTAAAATTGTATTTTAAAACAAATGTAGTATCTTATAACAAAATTTTGGCCAGAGAGAGGTCATGGGAAGCACTGCTAAAGTACCATTCATAAAGAACCAAGTAAAACATGCTTATCTTGCGTATGTTTTAAGTATTGTCTGTGGTTATATTTAAGAAACTTAATCCACTAGCATAACTACTAACAGTCAGACTCTTATCGAGACTAGAGTTTTCATAAGCACAAATCCCCATGCTTATTTCCAAGTAACTCAAAATAACTTTGTGTGGTATCAAATAAACATTGTGCTTTAATACAGTAAAACAATGAATCACAAATGCTTGGCACTTCAGTACTTAAAACTAAGTCAATACTTCTGTCTCCTTTTGCCAAAACACCAGGTATTAACAGAGAAGTGCTGCAGCAACACTAGATAAAGCAGTTAATATGTTAGTGCTCAAAGGTCAGCTTCAGGAAAGAGAATTAACATCAGTTGACTGTTAAACACTCAACTATCTTCTATAGAACACCTTCTGTAGATACAAACTGATGTACAGTGAGACTGACAAAGTAGATGACAAGCTTGAATTCGAGTTCCACAACATATTATTACAAACCTGTGATGAACTAACAAGAAAAATTCTTTAAATGCCTCTTGAAACCATGCTGCTGGGCCTCAGAACTGCTTTAAGTGGGAAGATCGAGTGGCAAGAAACATTGTGTACATTAGCTTCCTAAATTTTATTTTAATTTGGTCAATGAAGCATAACATACATACCAAAAGCTATTCCTATGGCAGCACAAATAAGTGTCTTTTTCAAAATGAGAGCTTACAAAAAGAAACAGGCACTTCCATTCCATCTTTGCCTCTCTCATACAAAGAGCTACTGTTCCTTAATCCAAAAGCAATCCAAATGATTTGTTGGAATTAACTTCTAACACTGGCTAATTTGTTTTTATTCTCATTCTTCCTCAGTATTTCACTTCCTTATTAAACAGCTGCCACAGACTAACACTGCAAACTGGGAAGAAGACCAGAAAATGCCTCCAGAGAACATTGTATCAAAGACACTTCCTGCCCAGCTGAGAAATTGGCTTTACAGAGCTGCCTCCCACTCCCACTGACCCCACTGGCATCACCTTCGCTGATGAACAAGTAGTTATAAACCACTATTCTCAGTCAAAAATTATTCTGACAATCCCATTAGGTGACAATAGGCTTATAAGTTAGTTGAAACAAAGCTCACATATAAAAGTAACCAACTGTACCACCTGTTTTCCCTTACTTCATGAAGCATCTCTATCAGTCCGTGTTATATCCAGAATGAAAAAGCAGGGCGTTTTCTTTCAAAAACTTAGATAGCATTAATACAAACAGAATTTAAACAAAGGTTCTACACCACGACCACTGATTTCTGTGCACAGTGATGCTGAAAACCAAATACTAATGCCACTTGACATTCTGATGGCACCCAGCCAGGGAACTCAATGCCAGAATCTACCACAGAGCTTTATTTGATTGCTTAATTGTTTTATGAGGCCAATTCCTAGACAAGCCACACTGTTAAACTTCCACTGTTAAACACAAGAATGCCAGAAACACTCACTTTCGCAAAGCCTAAGACTTCTTTCAAAACAGGAGACTGACTTTAAAATTATAAAATTGGAGTGTGAAATCCATCTAATTGGCTTGAAGGCTTCCCCCCCCCCGGGTCTCTAAATAAATACAGCTTCCTTTATTCAAGGATCAAAGAACTTCCCAAGGCTGATGCCCGTGGTACTGCTAATAAAGCACACATCATTATCCTCATTTTACACACTGGAAGCTACAACAGAGGTTAAGTTACACACACACACAGAGTGATGCAGCACATCTGTGGCAGAACTACTTTCAGTACTGAGCTCTAATAATGAGAAAAGACAAGGTTTTGCACACTCCAGTTCTGCAGCATGACTAGTGAGAATGTTCTTGGCACTGTTCCTCACATCACTCACTGGCCTGTTTCTTTTATAAAACCCTCTACTCTCAAAAATCAAACAACACTTCTAAAAGCAGCCTTGGACAAGTTTTATTATAAACCTCATTTAATAAAACCTGGCAGGTATGAGCTTTTGATCCAGTTCAACTGTTAAAAAAAAAAAAAAGAAAATCAAAAGAGCACGAGCTAAAGGAGACAAGAATAGCCTGAAGGTAATATAATCCGTTAATCACAATTTACCCCAAAGGTCATAGTACCAACTCTCAGAAGCTGTTTAAAAACAAATGAAGACAACTTTAGCAGAGGTTATACAAACCTTTGCTGTATGCTTAATAGATTCACTCTCAGTGGATTCCTACCACTTACTGCAGTTTTAGGTTCTGTAGTCATAATCCCCACACATTCATTTGGCCTGATCTTCTCCGTTCTGTTCTCCTGCCCATCATGAAAGCCAGCACTTGTGACGCTCATGGTAATTCACAGACACACTGACAGACATCATCATCAATGTCATTTATAGTCTTACCTTAAATTATAAGAATTTAGCAGCAGTTCATAAACCAGCTTATCTGTCAGACATAGGAACAGAGCAGTATAACACCCTTCTACATCCCCAACTCAGCAAAGAACCACACAGAATCAAAGAATGTCAGGGATTGGAAGAGACCTCATAAGATCACCTAGTCCAATTCCCCTGCCAGAGCAAGAAGACCTAGATAAGGTCACACAGGAACACATCCAGACAGCGTTTGAATGTCTCCAGAGAAGGAGACTCCTCACCCTAAGCTTTTTCACATATTTCCATGGAACATCCTATGTTCTAGCTTGCACTCACTCCCCCATGCCCTATCACTGGATAGGACAAAATTTTGCCAGAACTTCGTACAAAATGTTTTGGCAAAAAAAACCCTACGGTGCAATAAAGTGCGTGTTCCCTAAGGAATAAACACAGAAATCCCACATTCTTGCCAAAATGCACTTACGAATTTTACCTGAGCTGACAAACACATTAGTTACGTCAAAAAGGGAAAGATAGTTCTTACACGAAAAGGTGATCTCAGACTGTCAGAGTGGTTTGGCACTGCATATGGCAGAACTTCAAGTGCAAATCTAAAGCTGAACATCCTGATTTTTTGGGAAGACAGCTGAATGTGAAAGATACCTTCCTATTTCCCAACTTATCTTGTGCTTTTTATTTTAAAGAGTTAGGCAAGGTCATGCTAACAGTGACAACTCCAGAGGCACTCCACAACTATTAACGTAGAACTGAACACGCACTATGGGAGATATTATCCTTCTGCATCTGAAGTTACAACCACGGAAATGAATTTATGTGTATCTTTATCTCATAAGCAAAGCACACAGTGGGTGATGAAACACCACATAGCAGCTCTCTCACTTCTGGGCCAGATATTCCAACTTCAGGCTTCTACAACACTTCCTGACACCCCTGAAGACCAGCAGTCTGGGCTACTGAGAGAGGATTCAAGCTGGTTTTACTGTCTTATCTAAAGAAAACATGTTTTTACTAGTGTATGTATTTGGTTGCTGTGATGTTCTCAAAGAAAACCAACAGACATGCCTTGCTTTGATCAATGTGCTTACTGAGCAGAACGGATTCTAATCTTATGTAATAGAAACCAAATAAGCATATGCAAACATAATGGATTCATTACTGATTAGGGAAAATATAAAGTGTTTAATCACTCATTAATGTATTTTTCTGCACATGGTAAACTACTCAGACACAAAAAAGGATCTATATGCAAAGTACAGACCTGTTACACACACATCTTTGAGAATGGCTAGAGCATTCTTGTTTCTAAATTTAAAAAGTAACCTCAAATTTTGTTCATGGAAAATTTCATTCAGGGGAATGAATCGTGCTCTTTAGATTTATATGGTCATATACATTAGTGACATATAAATTCCAAAAAATAAACCAAAGTCTAACACAACACTACCTGCCCACTAAGAAGTAAAACTGGTATCATGACGAGAAGGAGGAATACACACTCTGAGAGCTGTTAGAGAGATGATTCTGAGAGGAAGACAAACAGAAATAACACCTGAATGTTCATAAGACAATATAGGGTACAATATGTTTCAACAGAATGTATATGACTATAGTGAATAACACAGCTACTTGTGTAATGGCTTTCTTCGCCACTGCATATGCCTTAAGATTGCCCTGAATGGAAAACTACTCATTGATTAACCACCAAAATAATAGCTGCAGTTTATTAAATGTTGTTCTGGATTACATATGAAGTATAAAAAGAACCCCCAAACCTGATCTTATGTCACATTCTCTCCCTTTTATAAGTTGTATGTAAAAAGCTGTCAGATATTGCAGCACAACTTAACAAATAAGTACAGGCACTGATGCTAAGTTGTAAGATTTCTACAAGTACTCCTGTACTAGAAAAATACATTGATTTGCTTACACGTGCAGAAATTGGCTCATGTTCATATGCAAATGAAACCAATTACTAAATTGAGGCCTGAATTTATATACAGTTTATGTAGCAAGATACTTCAATCCTTCTGAAATGCCTACTCAGTCAATTGCCTGTATTGAAATGTTTTGGTTTCCCTCCTGTGGGTTAACAAGAACACAAGTCAAAGCAAACAAGAACATAAGTGGCAAAGGAAAATATAATAGGTAAGTTTGACTAGACACAGAAGCTGAAATAACAGAGGGGAAAAAAACCTCGTAGTCAGTTGTCAAAGTGTCACTTGTAATAGGAACATGAGAGGGGAAAAAACGCTTCTCTGAAGTTTACACTGACAGCTTCTCTTGAAATGTCACTGACAAGCCAGATTGTCCCAGCCATAACTGTATCTGATATGAAAATCCACCCTCTTGATGGCTGCAGAGATCTGAATGCCAACAAGCAGATCTCTCATATGCTCCCAGCCCCTCCAAGCAAAGGTTACAAACCAACTCTCTGTCGCTTCACTCAGTGAAGCCCAACAGCAGCTCCTCATCTGCACAGCACTCACACTGTCCCACAGATCACCTTACTCTGTGAACACACATCATCAGCTTACACATGCTAAGGATCTAACCCAGTTAATTCAGTAAACAGGATCACACGTCTTTATTCTGCGGGACTGAGCTACAATACACTCAAGAGCATGGATATGGATGATCTGTCCAAGAGTAGTTACGTACAGAAGACATGTGCCTCTGTTCTCCATATACTTTTTTACAGATAGACACACACACATGTTGTTTTATTCACGTGCTTTTAACACTCCCCAAGGTAGAGACAACACAAGGTGGACATTTGGTACTGCAGAGCAAGGCTGTTCTGTTCTCATCCCCGGGGGCTCCATAGTCTGGACATTATTAATTAGCTCTTTTCACACAAGCACTTTGAGAAGTTTTGGAAAAAATGCCTGCAGAAGGAGAAGGCTTTACAAACTACAAAACTATCCCAGGCAGCTGGGACAGCCATAAGCATTCTGCTGGATGAGGAGCTCAAAGTTCTGGAAAAGGATGGAAGAGAGAAAAGCAGACAAGGAGGAAGGAGGGGAAATGGGAAAGGCTGTTATTCTCCAGCACCTCTATTCACTTCAGGACCATTTTACAGCATAGCCATAGGTTACATTATGAGTAAAAGCTTTTATTTTAAAAACCACAGAATGGTTAGGGTTCGAAGGGACCTTAAAGGTCACCTAGTTCCACCCTCCTGCCCTGGGCAGGGACACCTCCCACCAATCCAGGTTTCTCAAAGCCCTGTCAAGCCTGGCCTTGAATCCCTCCAGGGATGGGCCAGCCACGGCTTCTCTGGGCACCCTGGACCAAGGACTCACCCCCCACCCCACCCCCAGTAAAGAATTTTTTCCTGAACTCTGATCTAAACCACCTTTCTTCCAGTTTCAAGCCATTGCCCCTCATCCCATCACCACGTGTCCTTGCAAAAAGGCCCCTCTCCGGCTTTCCTGCAGGTACCCTCCAGGCACTTGTGCTCAGTGTATTTTAATTCGTGAATTTACGCCCAGCTTAGCTAAATGAAACTGCACGAGAAGTAACACTCGGACTACACTTTCTTTCACACCCCAAAGATATACGTGTCTGAGAGTCACTAGTCACCGAGATTATGCAATAAGACACGAGAAGTGGGGGGAGAGAGAACAAATAAATAAATAAATAAATGCTAAGGTAGCCACACATTCCTAGAATGCCAAGGAGAAAGCCAGGTGCTCTTCACCTTGCAGCGATCGCAAGGGAAAGCCGGCGCAGGGCAGCGGCGGGGAGAGAAGCCGCCGGTTCCTGGGGTCCCGGCCCAGGGGGATCCTCCTTCCCACGGCAGGGAGGGCTCCCACGGGTACGGGAGGGGGTCCCACTCGCCCCGCCGCTGACAGGAAGTCGCCCCCGGGGCCAGGCCGCGGCTCACCTCGGTCTCCACCACTTCGTGGTAGGCGGGCGGCGGGTCGAAGCCCCCTCCTCCTCCGCCGCCGTCCCCGTCNGCCGCCCCCGTCACCGCCGCGGGGTCCCGGCCCGCCGGCGGGGGAGCCGTGCCCTCCCGGCGGGCCCTGCCCGCTGTCCATGGGCTCGTAGCCGCCGTAGTGGAGGCCGGGCCGCTCGTTGGTCAGTAGCGCCACGGCCTCGTTGATGTCGTTCTTGGCCAGGCGAAGGGCCTTGCGGATGGCGGCGGCGTCCGAGAAGCCCATGCAGAGCAGCGTGGTCATGTGCTGCTCCTCCTCGCTCTCCATGGCCGGGCCCAGGGAAGGGGAAGGAGGGGGGGAGA